>PUHP01000187.1:7422-38969 GCA_006783085.1 Colletotrichum shisoi
CCAACCCCATGAACATCCATGCCCAACCCCATGAACATCCATGCCCAACCCCATGAACATCCATGCCCAACCCCATGAACATCCATGCCCAACCCCATGAACATCCATGCCCAACCATCCACTTCGACAACAGCCAATTGCCTGTCTGATACATTGGTATTCATTTTACTAACAACATCCCCCAGTGACTCGCTCTCACAAGTACAACGACCGTGACCACGCTGGTTTGGCCGACGGAACTGCTTCCCCCCAGGAGCACCTGCCTCGCTACTTCGCAAAGCACGGCCACGAGGGTGTCGACCCCAAAAAGGTGAAGAAGAACGGTGGTGGCAGAAGTAACTGGTATGTTTGGACCCCTTTTTACTCCACTTACACGCACCTCTCTTCCGCTTGGCGTGTCATAGCACCGACCTATGCCCTCAAAGACTGTCCTGCCTTCGTTTGATACAAAGTTCGTCTGGCTGATATCACTTCCTAGGGGCAACGCCGGCGAGGAGGTCGTTGACGAGGACTTCCGCTTCACTAACGCTCGCCGCCGCACAAACAGCAGTGGCTTCGCCGACAACATCGCGGCTTTCAAGACCAAGTTCGACGTCAACGAGCCTGAGCCCGTCTTCGAGGAGTCTGTCCATGGCCCTGCCGAAGAGGATGGCGAAGACCTCACCAAGACCGAGTCTTCCGAGAGTGGCCGTTCCTCGGCCTACGGTGATGACAAGGTCATCAAGCACTAATCTGTGACACCTCACTACAATGTCTTCAACTGGTGTGCGTTCCCTCTCATAACCGCTGTTTCCGGCACGGCAGTCATCTTACCCACGGCTTCCCTTATCTTGGGGAGGTTCACCACAACAAAGAATTTAAACAAAACAAACCTTGCAAGGGAGGGCAGGTATTATATGCTTCTGGTTCTATGCTTCGGACAGATTTGGCGACATACGGCTTTGTATTATGAGGAAACTGGGACGGGGATCGAATAAGGATCCTCGCTCAAAGATTGACTGCCTCGGCGGCGGATGACAGCATGCATCACGAACTCTCATGACCTGGCGACGAAAAGTGTCGCTTTTGTACTATCAAGCCAAAAAATGGCCAATGATCTTGAGAATAGATTCATGCCCTGTAACACTGAGGTTCCCCGTCGTCTTGTGAAGCTTGACTTACATCTTGTAGTGCTGTAACTGGTACTTTGATGCGCCAACCACTACCCAGTTGTGTTTGAAGCTTTTGTTTGATTAGAATTGAGGCTTCTTGCACCCCCTATCACTTTGCATACCCTCACGGCCAGGTACCAATGACGAACCTCAATACTGCTTGGGTTTGGCACCAAGACTGGTTTCCTATCACAACACTACTCCTTCCCTTTAGGAGCATGGACAATGGCCGCTCCGACTCGTAGATGGTGATAGTAAGCTATATAGATTTCATCACCTAGCCATGTACATTTTTGTTCTTCGCAAACTTCCTGGCGGTTTTGAGCAAAGTTAACCATCCTACACTTGAACCCCTAAATGGGTAGCGTCCTCGTCATGACCCCTCATCTGGGGATAGAGCCTAGTGAGTGCACTGTGTAGGTCGACACCACCCCGACGAAACAAATGACTGCAACCCCCGCTTTTGGCCACTCTCTTCAGAATATGGCTCTTCACCACTCGACTCCTAGTACGCATAGCCGCTTAACAAACGGAGACTAGCCGAATGTCAACGTGAGACGAGCGTACAGCATCTGCTCCTCCAGCATTCTGAGTTCATTGGTCTCCATCATAGTAAGTTCTCTCCATGAAGAAGGCGAAACTACGGGAGCAGGAGACGTCTTCGCCCCGTCCAGTGTCTCCGGCTCCGGTCTCGAGTGGTTGGACATGGTGTCGGGGAAGAAGAGCTCGCTCCAGGCCTCGTCACTCCAGACAAGCTTCCCCTGCACAACGCATCCTGTTTCGTCTGACAGAGCACCCATTATACGGGGGTTTAGGACGAGAGGATTCTCCTTCATGCAATTCTTGCACGTCGCGGATGATTGGTTTGCATATAGGGTTACGCCACAACTAAGGAGGAACGACTAATGAGCTTCTAAATCCTCCACAATAACGAACACATTGGGAAGAAAAGAACTCACCACTCTGATCTGCACATCATATCTCTTCGATGGAGTTCCAGCAGGTTGAACTCAAGGATGGCAAGATTCAATTTGCCCGTATAGTCTGTGGCCGGGTCGCTACGGGCGAAGTCGTCCACTTCGGCAAGGGTAAAAAGAGGCCGCAAGGGGCCATGAACAGCGTTGTCTGCATCCCAGAGGCCTTTCGGGAAAGACAAATACACGCCCTCCTTCCTGACTCTGTTCTTCGCCCATTCTCGAAGCCACTTGGCATCCTGGAAGTCTGGATCAACATCAATGAGTGTGTTGTAGTTCAGGCTGACGCCGGCGTTCCAAGGCATTGGCTTCGTGTCTCGCGGAGGCACGAGCTTTGGACTCGTTAGAAGCAGAATTGTTTCGCTGGGCTTCCATAGCTTGGCGGAATTGGTTTTTTCTTCCCAGAGAGTCAGGACGCAGCTGGCGGTGTCGTCATAAATCGTAACTTCGAGCAGCGCGACCTCTCTTGTGCGGTCTTGTATCATGATAAGTTTGCGGGCGCCGACGTTCTTGACACAGACCAAGATGCGAGCTCCCTGGATGTCGTGTCCTGTCTTGAGGTATTGGCCTAGAGTCATCAGGCCAGGGAGTGGCTTCGGGTTCTGCGTGTCGATATCGTCATACTCTAAGGGGGCCCGGCACAGTCGCTGGTTCTGTGGAGTATCAGGCAAGAACTGAATGAACTGCTTCGTACCTGCGTCTGACGGGTTGATTGGCGTGTACATCGTCACAAAGGGAATGTTCCCATGATTCGGACCAGCCGCAGTACTTGCCCAACTAGCCCAGATGGTGACAAGCTTTCCTATAATCAAAAGAGAGGCCGGTATGCCAATAGGAACAAGCCTGACCTATGTGGATTTCAGTCACTGTAGCGTTCGGGTAGCAGCACAAGTATGCACCACTATAGCGCCGGTGCCATCTGCAACAACTAACTGATGTGCCGGACGGCTATAGGTGTTCTTGGTGCCAAGGAAAGCCGCAGCGTAGTTGACAATGCGACCAGTGAAGCGGATGCGGGTTGGGCCCGGTTGGATATGGCCGATGCAGACCTCTTCATAGACCTCCGTTGGATTCCATGGACGCTTCAAAGGGTTATGGCCGGCCTCGACCTCTGCCTGTGTGAAAGCAACATCTTTTGTTGATGACTTCATGGCCAAGGTGATTTCAGACGAAGGCAGGGGCTCCTTTTGATGAAATGCTTGGATGGAGAATGTTGGCATTGTGAGACAAAGAACTGTTAAGAAAACAATGTAGATGTTTCGATACGGAAATACAATCAGAGTGAAGGTTGACTCATTGGGCAGAATATTTCTTGTCGAAATGTGCCTTAAAAGGGAAACGAACCCAGTCCCTCCTGGGGAATGAATGGGGCAGGTAAGGAAAAGGGGTATTGACATACTCGAGGGAAGGGGCACCTCCATCCTCGTGCCTGCCTCGTCATTGATGTCGGCACATCTTCCCAATTCCATGACTTTTACGGAGACATATCATTCGGAATGTGGCCTGAAGTACCAAAGGCAACCGAGCATGTGAAGTAAATTTAGGAGGGGGACGAGAGGAAGAAGACACTTCGAGGAGGCTTGTTGGGATAGATGCTGCATATTCAGTGGAGGAGGATCACCCCGAAAAGGCCGCATGATGCAGGCTGAGAGCCGCCCAGAAAACAAAGTTTTCTCATTTGATATATCGGGGGAATCGTGTACGCGAATGCTTTAAACATTGTTGTCTTCCATGCGGGTTGTCTTCCTCCTTCCTTCAGAATGTTCAGCCCGCTCAAAATATCTTTTCACCAATAAAACCCCAACTCAATGACCAAGTTCCATGTACCAATGCCTATAGGCACTAACAGGATATTACTCTGTCGTAGCTCCTAACGCCTGCGTAGTGTTTTCAATTGCCATCCTATAACCGCCACTTTTGGTTGTCGTTGGTGTACGCTGCTAAGCGAGCATGGCATCTCTCTACCTTTCCAATCCACGAGCTTTTGCCAAATCAAGTTCATATAACCTTACAAATTCGGTTTCTAGGGCGCTCTGACTACCTACCGCCGTATGGATACTTCCTGGTCCGACATCGCGCTGGAGGAGCGTGAGGGCGAGGTTGATCTATGGCTTCGAGACATGCTATCCTTGGCGCTCCCCGCCTCCGATTCTGTCATTGCAAACAAACTCGAATAGTCATGAGCGTCGACCGCAGATTGTCCGGCGTATACGACATTTTTGGAGTTCTGCGGAGCCGTTTGGAGCTCGGTAGTCGAGCACTCCGGAGCCGGAACGCGAGAGATGCGATTACGGCTCTTGCTCCGGTCCTCCTCGTTTGAGGGAACTGCATACTTTTTTGAACTGTGGCGCTCGGTGAGCTTCCCGAAGAGCCTCGGGAACGACTTTATGAGAATGAGACGCATAGCCGGCATACAGCAGCAGATTATCCCGGTAGGGACCTCGAGACATGTCCAAAAGGCGATTCCGTATTGATCCCATGTAGGGTTCTTGGAATTCGCGAAGCGAACCAGCGACTGGAGTCTCAGAATGCTGACAATGGTTACGCTAAATGTTGTTAGGTCGCCGTGCTCGAATGAAAATAACGTGAATAACTTACAAAGTACCGACACAGAACATGAGCGTAACGGCGATCTTCTTCCACCAATGAAGATTCAGAGTCCGGACCCTCGACAGGGGCAGGAAAAGCACCCAAAGATCCAAAGCAATGCTGATGATGGCGTTCCCCCAGGGGACCGCATTGATGTTGATACAAGTGCCCTTTTCCTCGCCATCCCACCTCGACCAGTAGAACGAGATAGGGGTGCATTGGAAGACGCCAACGAGGACGAAGACGACAGTGTTGACAGCGTTGAAGACAACCGTGGCCCATAAAAGGGTTCTAAGGCCGGCGCGGTCAAAGATGCGCATGTAGAAGCATAAGATTGCCATCTTAACCAAGCCCATCTGGATGAAATACATGGGCTCCAAAAGGTAGAACCAGTAGCCGAAACTCTCGATTTGATGTGGTGTGAGGGTCCATATGTCCTTGCCTAGCCCGGCGGGGATGAGACCGACAACGTTGATGATGAAGGACGGAAGAACAGCGAGGTAGGCTAGCAAAGTGAACAGGTCATCGAGTCCGAGCTGTGCCGACGAGAAGGACTTGTATATCAAGCGGGCAGCTACAACGAAAGTAGTAAGACCTAGTAATACCCAGGTCAAACGAGCATACTCCGGGCTATGGTCCCTCTGGGGTCTGTTGCAGGTTGTCTCGAAGACGTTTTTGGCATCTGCTTCGCTGTTAGCCCGTTTTCCAGGGACCTTGGAAGGCACCGCAACTAACGAAGAGCATCTTTAATGGGGCATGCGGATGTTATACAGCCCTCGGTCATGGATTCAAATTGCGAATCAGAGCAGACGCAAGTCGCGTTCGTCAACTCACACGGTGAACCTTGGACTGCCGACAAGATACATGCAACCTGAAGAGCTGTAAGAAAAGCTTCAGAGAGAGTGTGAGCATCACAAGAAGCGTGGAGCTTACGGCGCAAGTAGGAAGCTGTGCTACAGCATCCGTGATGTTGTTGACGTTCTGGGCTGCCACTAAAAACACTGGTAATGTAAGCAGTGTAAACAAACCGAATGTGAGAGACGTCAAGAGCCGCATGATGCCCGATGTATGCCCGTTGTCTCGATGAATAAGTCTCGGACATCGTTCCGGGATCCTGGATCTTCTTGTAAGAGAACATGTTTGTCGTTTTGAGGAGCAGGAATGACATACCAAAACCGTGATCCCGTTCTACGCAATCGTCCAAGCATGGGGGAAAAGCCCCATGGGAGGTGGAAGCGTGGGCGTTGCTGACAGAATTTAAGGGTAGCCAGGAGTCATATTTCGGGACTTACAACCTGGAACTCCTTTCAGAATAACATGATGTGCCGCATGCGATAGTCAAGTATGGCGCGCGCCACGCCGAGCCAATACTAACAAGGCGCGCGAGGCGGCCGCCCTCTAGCTCCTTCACATGGTGGATGCGCTGCTAGAGCATGACGAAATCGCAATAGAGCGTAGACAGACCACTGCTTCCGGTGAGACCAGTGGCAGCTACCTTTTCTTTAACGGGTGTAAGGGGTTCGACACAAGGGTGAGCACACTTTAGCAGCTGGTCTTTGACAGGCAGAACACTTTTGCCCCCCGGCCACCCTCCTCTCCGCTTGCTCGAGAAAGCAGGCGCCGGGCTTAGATAGCTGCTCGACGACGGTCAGCCACAAAGATCCGAGTGGCGGAAACCGACTCTGAATAGGGTAAAAGACTGACCATGATGTGAAATGAGCCGCGAGTGGGACGTAATAGGTAGATGATCATTGGTTGGTCAAAATGCATTGGTATAGACTGTGAGAAATAGGTTCATTACGAGAAGAAATGATTGCGAAGACTAGTCTACGTGACCGGCAGAGGAAAATCAAAGAGCGAGAGGGGGGCTGATGGAGATGTGGGGTTCCTCGGGAGGGGGGTTCCCCCTCCCTTTCTTTTTCTTTTTTTATACATGACATGGCATCGTCTCTCCTCATTAGGGAAGACATCTGGAATGGAACGCAAACGCATAGGCCCAGCCATACGCCGGTTCGGGTCTTCTGCTCCTAGTGTTTATCGGCTCTAGAAGTACCAAAGAAAACAACAGGTTGCACCAAAGAGGTAGGTGTATGTCCGTCAAGCATACCTCCTTCAGGTACAGATAACCAGTGTCAATTGAGATAAAAAGGAAGAAAAAGGTACGAAAGAAGGCCCATGGTTGGCAGGCTGCCAAAAGAACGACTGCCAAAAGAACAATCGCCAACTAACGCGCTATGCTTGCACGTCAGGTTTTCCCGCTGGTACGGATACCATTTTGACACCCGCGGTCTGCCCTAGAACTTGAGTCGGACGGACAAGCACGGACCAAGGCCAATCAATCATCGCTGGCGGATGACCGTGCCTCTACTCCACTTGTGCCATTTGGCAAACAGGGGGCTCACTTCCTTGTAGCCAGCTTATCTGCTTATCGGGTGGTCCAAGTCCCAAACTTCTAAACCTCAGTTCGTGGCAGCCTCGCGTGCATTTTGGTTGACGTCGACAGATTGAATTACGCCATCGTCCATAACACTCGAAACTGCTTCGTTGGCATTTGATCGGCTCGGCTGATACTGTATCTTTGGCCTTCTTCTTCGATACAGCGCTGTTCCATCGGGATTTCTTCGCACAATGTCCGCCCTGAACGCCCTCCACGAGTCTCTTCCATGTACGTTGTTATTCGCATGCTCCGCCGCGCGCGCTCGCCATCTCAACTAACATCACACGTCCGCAGACATTGATGACGAGCCCACACCAGCGGAACGTGAAGCTGCCGAGTCCCTGATCAGGGCCGAGCTATCCAGATCCTCACCGAAACCTGCACCGACCTACGGAGAACCGACCTTCTCTCCTCTCATCGAGCTCGAGCTCGAGCGTATTGCCTCCCAACAACCCCTCAAGGCCGTCGACCTCGAACGCTACCAAACACAGGAGCCTTTCGCGGACTCTGGGGAACTATCGACACCAGAGGACCGCCAGCGTCTTACCGACGCTCTTCAAAAGGCATACATTTCATATACCTATCTCGATGCCCGTGCTCAGAACCTCAGTTTGCTGGACAAATGGGGCAAGAATGCCTGGCTAATTGGCAACTGGGAACTCGAGAATGAGCTCAAGGCTCTTGAGCGGGATCTCGCCGAAATGAGGCGTTTGATCGATGTATTGACTGTTGCTCGTCGGCGGCAGCAGGAGGAGGTGGCAGCTGAGATGAAGGGACTGGAGGAGACTTGGAAGAAGGGGGTTGGAAGAACTTTGGAGACCGAGATTGCCGTTGAGCAACTGAGGAGGGAGGTCCTGGAAGAGCTGAGAGTAAGAGGGGCTTAATGCGATCCGCTTTGCGCCGGCGCGTGAGCAGGGACTAGGTCGTGCTGGTTGATGAGGATTGCCAGCTCGTTCTTCACTTTACATGTACCAACAAGAAGCAATGATACCAGGGGGACCTCACAACCCTCAAATCACGCACTGTCAGAGCAAAGTTGTGGATGAACTACTCTTTACTAACAGGTATCTGGACGTCACTAGCCGTGTCTCTTAGGAAGCGAGGGTAAGGGGTTTCCGCTAACGCCGTTGTGAATCTTCACGGTCCACTCTCAACCTTCCCAAAGCCTGCCATCCAATCTTGGATAAATCGAAAAAACCTACCGCACCTCTATCCCCTTTAGGCCGCTTGGAGCGGATCCATCTCCTCGACACCAGTTTTGACGCCTTCGTACTTCGTCCGTCTCATGATGCCTTCGACGGGACCAAGAAGCCTCTGGAAGGCGTTCTTGCCCAGGCTAGCAACCTTGACATCCGTCGTCGCAGCAATGCTAGCGGCACGAGGAGCGTCATTCAGAAGCGCGAGCTCGCCAAAGAAGTCTCCCTTGCTGTAGTGCTTGACGGATTCTTTGCTGCCACCCTTGTACGCATCGGCCTCACCGCTCTCCAGAAGGAAGAAGGAGTGTCCGGGGTCTCCCTCCCTGATAATGATCTCCCCAGGGGCGTACTTTTGGGTCTCCAGCGCATCGGCAATCTTGGATCGCTCATACGGTGTGAGACTCTGCAACAAGGGTACCTCTTCGAGGAAACTCTCGTACATCCGTCGCCGAGCAAATGTCGACTCCATGAGAATGCGGCGGAAAGTAAGACGGTCAAGCGCCCAGAGGGTACATCCGGACTCGGCCGAGATGACAGTTGCAGCGCGAGGAGCGTTGTACATCAGGGCCAATTCACCGAACGAGCCGCCGGCTTGGATAGTCCCGACTTTTTGGCCCATGCCCTCGGGACCAGGCTGCAAGTTGCCGCTGCTGTTGACATACACATCGAAAGATCCCTTCTCCACTACGTAGAAAAAGTCGCCTGCGTCGCCCTGGCTAATAACCTATCGTAAATTGTCAGAACCCGGCTCGAGGGCCATGCAGACACGGGAATCATCTACCTTGATATCCTTAGCAGGAATGAGCTTTTCGTTTAAAGCACCCAGAATCTGAGCGCTCTGTTCATCATCCAGATGACTGAACAGAAAGTTGCCTTCAATGGCAGTTTGCAGACGGCCCAGCTGCTCCTTGCTCTTCTGGTGGTAAGGTGGTGACCAATTATCATAAGTATCTGCGCTGGGCTTCAACGACTCAGCCGAGACCGAGGTTCGGCGGCCAAAGTTGTATTGGGCGGGATAGCTCTCTGGATTGGGCGGGCTTCTGAGCGCAGACGGCGGAGCGTCATTGGCCGCATCGCCTCCGAATGGGCCGCTGAACATTGAACCTGCGTTCATGCCGAAATTTGGTGACGTAGGAGACGTGACGGTGTCGTTCTCCTCTTCCTCGACGACTCGATGGATGGCGTTGCCTCCCACCGGGGCCCCGTCGCTGGGACCTCCGAAAGGGTTGGCGTTAGCCCCGAAAGGGCTCTTGAACATGCCCGACATTTTTCTGGTGTAGGACGCCTTTGTGCAAACAAGTTCGTTTCGTCTATGTGATTTTCGTTTCGTGGGGCTAGCAGTTAAGGGGTCGGTACGAGTCGGCGCAGAGTTCAAGGGCGTTGAACGGAGGTGTTTTGTATAAGAATCGGGCCTGAGGGCTCGTCCTGTTTTGGTCAATGTTAACTGGGGAAATTTGGGCAGAAGCAATAGGAAGGAATGCTGGATAGTTGCCCCGTCTCCGAGGTTATCAGGGTGGTGGACAAAGAATGTGGTAAAATTGGTGGGGTTGATGAGCAGGGTGCAAGCGTAGGTCTACCTGGTGCTTCGTCCCCGCGTTCGAGCTGCAGGACCCGAGCTGATCGCGGCTCCTTGGCTACAACTCGAAGAGCCCACGAGGATAATGACCCAGATCTCAGTGGGAAAACAACACTGATCGTGCAAGGGTGACGCAGAGGGGTGACTGACTACATGCCCATATGTTGCCAAGGAAGTGATAGAAGGGGGTCAGGGGGGCAGGAACAAGATAGGAATTATAACTGAACGCTTCCGAGTTGTGGGTTGATGATGAAAGAAACCGGCAAACGCAACAATCGTGCCGCAATACAATGAAGCCGACGGAGAAACGGGATGACAAGAAATAGGGAGCCGATGGTGACCGGGTTGGACTATTGAACGTAGGCTGGATCGGCGCGTGGCCACGAAAGGAGCTATCACTTACTGGAGGACAGTGTACAAAGCTAGCTAGTGGACGATGGCGAGTCGGAGTGGGGAGCTCGATAGCATCCGTGATATCGACCACAGAATCTTGAGAGTAGGGAGTTGTGGTTAACCAGATCCTAAGACGAAGGACTGGCAAGACCGAAGAAGCTGTCAACCAAGAGACAATGCTTGGCGACTTGGTTGAGTGGGTTGAAGAGGAGGGGAGGAGAGAGAAGAAAGATCACGGCGTGCGGTGTAGCAATGAAGATCCGGGACGAGGATGCGGCCAGTATGTAAAGGAGGGGCCGGGGGGTGCGTGTGTGTGGTAAGCGGCCGGTTTCTGTATCTACTGCTCTCGTACTGTCTGCCGTCCGGGTGCGAGACGAGGCCACGAGGATAGCGTTCGCTTGAGTGCCTTGATCGAGGAAAGCGGGAGGAGGTGACGGGATGGGGGCACGAAATGGAGGAGCACAGGAAGCGGAAGGGCCAAGGGAAGGGAAGCTTTTTGGGTTCGGTTTGGGACGAGGATTGCTCTGGGATGGGGGGAAGAAGGTGGGGAGTCGAGAAGCAGGAGGAGGCACGGAGGGCCCCTTTGACGCATCGCTGCTTCCAGTCAAACACAGCGGCAGAGAAGCAGGTGCTCCCCTCCTTTTGGTGCTTCTCAATGCTGCTCCTTCGGGGCCTTGCTGCCCCGGCCGACCAGTCACGGGCGTCGAAGGGTTCTAGAAGACGCACGGATCCCATTGTGGTCCGCTTCTGTTCTCCTTCCCTGCAGCCCGAAGTGTCCGGGCTTCAGCTTCCACTTCCAAGCCGCTTCGGTTGCCATTCTGTGCAGCTCTCAGCGCCACCTCTGACTGGCTCACATTTCCTCGCGTCAGCGATTACCTCTGTTTGGAGGGATGGACAGGCATGGGTACGTACCGTTTTCCTCGCTCTCCCGTCTCTCCAAGCCCTCAAGCTCATGGCACCTTGGGTCCCCTGGTTTCGGCCATGTCATCATGGGGACAACCTCCCGTGGAATTTCAGGGCGCTTTCGGTGGGCCTACCCCGTCCGCCCGCAAATGCCCCTCACTGAAACTCGGCTGTCAGCCTGTCAGTGGCTCGTTCATTCGATAGCCCGTTGATCACAGTCGGTACGGCCATTTTTGGGTTGTGGCCAAGGGGAGCCCGATCCCTTTCCCAGCAGAGGTCCCGTCTCAGCATGCTGCTTTCGCCTGGTAAACCTGGGCTACATGTCGATTTCATCTCAGACAGCCAAGTCTCTCGTGTAACCAAAGCCAGCCACGTTGCAATTGATGACAACACCCAATGTTGGCTTGCGAATGCGTCGTTTCGTGTTTTTGTTCCAGCATATATGATAAGGGATTTCAGCCGCCGACCAATCTTTTTCGGAAACAGATCATCGTAGACGCTTGAAGCTTCTGTCAACTTTTGTCCTGCTCCGCCATGACTGCAAACCAGAAACTGTCAACTGTTGTTGATCAGTTTCTCGCCTAAACCAACACTATGCAAATGCCAAAATCATAAAACCTAGTGTTTCACTGAGCCCTGCATGAAGCGCGTTCTCGATGCACGACGTGACTAATAAATTAAGAAGTAGACCGGCGACACAATGTTTGGTCCCGCACTCCTGACATCTCATCACTACTTTTAATTGATTCTCAGTTCTTCTAGCTATGTAGCGCACTAGAGCAGTCATGACTGGCGATGGAAAGAAAGGAGGAGGAGGGACACGGGCGTGTCACTCAATTTTGATCGCGTATTTCCGTACACGTTTGATTATAAAATGAACGAGTAAGGGGGCAAAAATAGAATGATTCCTGTAATAATGTCAGAGGTGCACGCACCATAGGACAAGAAGTGTTCCACAGCTTGGCTTGACCATGAGTCACAATCTTAGAATCGAAGAAGACAGAAATAAAAGGTTGGAAACAAAATGTTGGATTCAGTCCTCAATTCCGAGGACAATGCGTTTGCTTTCCCTCTGCCTAGTGTGACATGTTAAGAGCCCAGCTTGGAGATCCAATAATAACTGTCTGCTTGTCTTCTATAACACCTGATGCACGTCAATCATATGCCTACTCTACTCAACTGTATCTAGCCCTTCCAGGGTTGAATGTCATTGCAAAGCCGCGTGGTGGAGTAGTGGAGTTCTATCGAAATGGTATTATTAGATCAGAACAGGGTACCTCATTCACTGTCAACATCCTGTCTGTCAGCGCAACTCTACGCCGATGATTTAGGCCGTCAGTTGGGGCCCATAAAGGTCAAGCGTCAGCGCAACTCTACTGCTAGCCTTTGTTTTTGCTGAATGTAGAGGTGTTTCTTAGTCTCCTACACATGTGGACTATGTTGAGCTTGGCATTCATGCACTGTGATCAAGAACTTTCCTGCCGCCCTGACGGACTGACTGACGAACAGTGGTTCGCTAAGCCACAACGCTAGGCTCAATCCATGCATTGAATGCCAAGCCACGCTCCTGCTGACTTCCAACCCTCCTGTCCTGCCGGGCAAGTGCGTCCCAAGCCCAGACTTCCTTGACAGCAATTGATTCCCTTCGTCAACATTTCAATCGCGCGCGCCCCAAACAAGAGTGCACGATTGCCCAAGATGCCCGAACCATCGCCTGGTGTCAACCACGCTGACTCCATCGACCCGCGACATGATACAGGGAAGAAGGACGACAAGAAGAAGAGCCGCCGACCGGCAAGTATGTGGAAGCCCCGGAACAATGCCAACCTCCTCCTCTCGGCGGTCGCGGAAGCGGAAGCGTTGGGATTAAAATGCAATGAGGATATCAGTGCTAACACTGAGGCTCTTGGTTAGATACCGCATTTCGGCAGCAGCGTTTGAAGGCATGGCAGTAAGTTGGAGAGGTTTGCTCTGCGGCGACAAATCGTCGCAAAAGACCTCGGTGGCTGACCTGACCATTGTAGACCAATCTTGACACCCAAAACTGTCTTGCCTCTGTTCTTCATTATCGGCATCATATTCGCTCCCATCGGTGGATTGCTACTCTATGCAAGTTCAAAGGTAGGTTTCGCACTTTCTTAGTTCTGGAGCGATCGCTCACCAATCGCCCAAAGGTCAAAGAGATCCGGATCGATTACACCAACTGCCTTACTGAAGCGACAGAGAACCTCGAGGCCATGGACTCGAAGTACATTAGCACTGCGTTCAGTAGCGATGCCCAGACAAAGAACGCTCTGTGGGCTGTAAGGGACATCGAAGTCAAAGACGGACCGATCACGTACCCGGCGAAGCAATGCACAATTCAATTCTACATCCCCGAGCCGATGGGACCACCGGTGTTGTTCTACTATCACCTTACAAACTTCTACCAGAACCACCGGCGATACGTCGCGTCCTTTTACGACAAGCAGCTCAAGGGCAATGCAGAATCCGCCAGCAACGTCAACAGCTCCACTTGCGAGCCCCTCGAGTGGGATTCGGAAGCCCAGAAGCCTTACTATCCCTGTGGTAAGGCCTGACACTATCTTCGAGTTCTCCTGTCCGTAGGCTAACAAGCTGCTAGGTTTGATTGCAAACTCCATGTTCAACGACACATTCACCTCGCCCCGCTGGCTGCAGGGGGACTCGATATATCCGATGTCAACCGAGGAGAACATCGCCTGGGCGTCCGATTCCGATCTTTACGGCAAAACCCAGTACAACCCCGAAGATATTGTGCCGCCGCCGAACTGGAGAGTCCGCTACCCAAACTACACCGCTGACCACCTTCCGCCGGACATCTCCAAGTGGCCTGCTTTCCAGGTTTGGATGAGAACCGCTGGATTGCCGACTTTCAGCAAGTTGTATCAGCGGAACGACGACGAGAGCATGGTGACAGGCAATTACGAAGTCAACATCACGGACAGTGAGTTACTATGGAAGGTTTTGTGCTACGCAGCCATGTCTGACATCTTCTAGATTTCCCAACAACGGAGTACAAGGGAACCAAGTCAATCGTCATCACCACGCGTACAATCATGGGCGGTAGAAACCCTTTCCTTGGAATTGCATACGTCGTCGTCGGTGGCATGTGCATCCTTCTCGGCGTTGTCTTCACAGTCACCCATCTTATCAAGCCGAGGTGAGTAGCCATATCCCCCGTATCTCGAAGCCAGAAAGGCAAACGCTGACCCCCGAATAGAAAGCTGGGCGACCACACCTATCTCTCATGGAATAACGCGCCCGGGTCCAAGCAGGGCGCCGGTGCCAGCTCAGCAGTGGCATCAGGTCGCGACGCACGACCCGGCGAAGCCTAGAAGGCACAGGATGAGTTGCAGCGCCCTCTCCGCAACCGCACAGTCTCCAACGCCACCAACCCTTCCACGGCATCGACTGCTTTGGCATACAGCGTCACCGCATCGTCGGTCGGGGAACAGCATCACGTTCTTCCCCTGTCGTCTTTGTGAGGCCGGCGGGTGTTGGACCTGCGGGGGCATGGCCTGCGGCGTTTTGTATGGAATGACATGAAATTTGTATGAGTAATGGGGGCCTAAGGATTTACTCGGCCCATCCCCCCTCCCCTACATCACCCACGCCTCTCGCTGCCTAGGAGAGGACTCAAACGGGGAGGTATTTTGTTATTTGCTGCTCCTCACCAGCTTGTCAACAACGTGCGTTGCTTTTTATCATCCCGATATGACTTTTGAGGGGTTTTATTTCCTGCGCGTGCCGTCTTCGCGTGGACTTCTCACACCCCACACCACACACACCACAGGAACTAGGGCGAGGTAGGCAATCGGCACAAAATGGAACAGAAACCAAACCCTCTTTAGCTTACCAGGGAATCCGGAGTTCATGGACTCAATATAAGATAGATCGGCAAAACATCACGGTCCTATCCCATTAGTCACCAATGCATGCCGCGTGAAACGAGTGATGTACGCTGTCGACGCGCGCACGCCACTAGTCAATGCTTCATACCTTGCTTGTGTATGGAAACATCGCGATGGGGATGAGATAGTAGTTGGAGCGGCCGGCTTATCCATGCAGGAATAATTGATTAAAAAAGAAAGCTATCTGTTTCGTCGTTCCGCCGCCCATGAGAGGCGGGCTAATGATCACCAAAAGACCTTTCCTCCCCTCATTCCAAGACGCCTACACAACAATTTTGATGTTACAATTGACATGATAGTAAGAACAACGCACTCGCGGAGGTCGCCTCTGGCCTTATCGACGGCACGCCGAGTCTTCATGTTATACCAAAGACGAGGAAAATGACCTTGCTTAGTGCTTCCGCTTCTTGCGGCCGCGGGCCTCGTCTTCGTCGACACCGCCGCGGGCATCCTCGCGGTCACGCTTCTTGGCCTTGGCCTCAAGCTCATCCCAGTCCTCGCCCTCGTCTTCGTCGCTCATCTCGGCGTCATCCTCTTCGTCGGAAACGTTGGAGCCGAAGTCAGAATCCTCTTCGCTCGACTCCGAAGCCTCTTCGAGTTCGTCGGATTCAATCTCGAAATTGCTCTCCTGTTCCTCAGATCCCGCATCCTCGTCGTCGGAATCGGCTTGCAAGAAGGACCAACCTCCGTCGATGAAGAACTGATGGGTATCGGCCGTGACCGTCTTCATGATCGTCGGCCAGTTCAGGTTGAGAGGTCCCTCGGAGTATGCAATGTCGGAGGAGTCTAGGAATTCCTTGACGTGATCCAAGAATTCAACTGGAATGGTGTTGACGTGGTACGGTGGCCGTGTAAAGTCTTTGAAGACGAATACGAGATCAAAGTTTTTGAGGCCGAACTGGACACGTTCCAAATGGGCAACCTCGATGTCCTCAAGGGTGATGACCATGAACGGCGGCTCGACAACTTGGATCAGGCATTCGGTAGTAGGCTGGATAAAGACGTTGCTTCGGAACGGCACGCCGTGGAAGCCGAGATCCCTTATAGGCACGTCCACCTCTAGGTTCTCGTTCTTTCCGGCCTCGGCCATTTTCTGGGCGAAGCCTTGGAACAGGCGGTCAAGTTCGGCGCGGCGCCGGCGCTCCTCCTGTTCCTGTTCAAACTCGTCCTCATCACCGTAACGGTACTTCCTCTTGCGGTTGCCCGTCTCATCGAATTGGATGTCCGTTGCCTCCCGGTAGAATTGGACATCCTTGGTCTTCTTCTTGTTGGCAACCATGATGGGATCTTTCAGATGGATATGGATAATGACAATCAACTCGTGCTGGCATGGCTGGAAGAAGAGGTGGCGGACGTTTGAGAACAGAATGTCGACACGTTGCTGGGTGCTCAACGGGGATTGGTAGCGGATACCATTCTGGTGAATTTCCACTTTGCCAGGAACTCGCTTGCCTTCCATCGCGGGGCGGATGAAGACGTTGTCAAGCACAGCGGGACGACGATCTGGCCACTTTGTTAGAAACAGCGCAAGGGCTTTTGCAAAGAGATTCAACTCACTTCGTATCTCGACAAGCTTGTCTTGCTCGACAACGTCCTCCAGCTCCTTCTTCTCCTGCTCCTTCTTGTTCACATCCCGCTTCATGTTCGAGATCTGGGTCGCAATTTCTTGGTAGCGATCACCATCTGTGGAACGGAAAGTCAAGCTTCTGACAAAATGAGCCGAAGCGTCCTCAAAAGGCTGGTCGTCTTTCCGACCTACACCCTGACCAGGAGAGAGGAAGTTGATTCGCAGGAACGACCAGTCACCCTCGTCACTCTTGCTCGCATTCTTTATCGTGTTGATATGAAAGGGAACAGGCCGGCCCATGACGGGCAAAACGACCGTGTCGTTTCTCGCATCGACGACGATCTGCAGATCGCGGACCTTTGGGGGGAACTGGTTGTCACGTTTATACGAGTCGAAACGCTTGAACTTCTTCACCTCGGTGCCGTTCTGCCCGCTGGTAGACTCGGAGAAACGCGCGAGGCCTTCCTTCTGCTTCTTTGTGGCCAACTCCTTCTGATGTTCGCGACGCCTCTTGTCCGCGTCATCATCGACGGTTGTGGTTCGCTCAGATCTCAGTCTCGTAGAAGTGATGTTTTTCGTAGCAACAGCGCCAACTCGAGAATCCTTCTTCTCCTTCTTTGGCGTCGGCTGGGCCTCTTCCTCGTCTTTGAAGAAAAAGGAATTCGAATCCGCATCAATAGGAGTCTCGCCGGTAAAGACAACAGCTTCACTTGCCGTGACACGAATTGTGTCGGTTATGACCAAGGAGTAGATCTTGCTGTTCTTGTCCTGGGGTTGGGGGTTCTCGATGTCGCTAAAGCCGGTCGTGATGACAAGAGTCATTCCGTCCTTCAGTGCTCGTGAGTTCTTCGCGTTGAGGATCAAGGTCGGGTCCCTATTCTCCAGGCCGACGCCCCAGCCGACGTTCTTCAGGAAGTGTTTCTCCAGGTCAGGCTTCTTGGCCTTGATCATGCTCAGGGCCTTGTTGTAGACCTCCTTGATGACGACACCGTCGCGAACCTCCTTTAGGATCATGTTGTGGATGTTGAAAAGAAGCTTGTAGTTGCTCTCTTGCGACTTGTTCGGATCCACCAGGTAAGTACGAGCGATGGCAGAGCAGTACGACTTATAGCGCAGGCCCATAGCAGCAACAATAGTGCCGGGATGCAAAATATCGTCGTTACTCTCTGAGTTCATCTTCAGATCGTACTTGCCACCGCTCTGCACTAGCGGACCCAGAACCCAATCCAGCTGTGCAGGGTCGAGGTCCTGAGGAAGCTTGGTCTTGTTGGGGAGCTCGACCGTCTTCCAGAACTTGGTGTCATCGAGCTTCTTATCGACCTTGTCTGCCAATGCGCTGTGCTTGACCTTCTTCTCCTTATCAAGAATGTCCGACATTTCCTCGAGGAAAAAGGGGGTCATCAAGGCGACGCAGGCCTTGGACGCAGTTCGCATGGCTCGGAGCTCGGTTTCGTCCTTCACAGAGAAGGCGTGTTGGGAAAGTGCCTGGGAAACGTCGACCTCTTCGACATCCTTGCACTGGTCGGCGAAGACCTTCTTCCACTCCTCGACGAAGGGGCCCTTGGAGGTGTCCTTGGCGATGGTGCCAACCTTGTTCTGCAGGCCTGTGTTAGTGGTAGTTGAGGCATGTGGAATTGGGGGCAACGGCTTACGCCCGAAGATTTGATGACTTCGGCAAGCTTGACAAACAGCTTCTCGTTCTCGGCTGCGTCCTTGCCTCGAACGAGAACCTCGAGCGGGAATCGACCGTTCTTCAACTGCTCAAGATGTTTCGCTGTATTGACGTCAGCCGGTGTTCGTCGCACGTGTGACGCAGTGATGGCGAAAACTCCTCACCCTTCTTCGCAGTCGTCAGAATGTATATTTTGTCGGTCGTCAGCAACATCATCGTCGTAGGAAACTCGTATCCAAGAAGCCAAAACTATTATTACGAAGAAGGGAAAATGTCAGCTTTTTGTTTCCTGCACCGTATGATGGCAGACGCAATTGGAAAGCTCGCGCCGTTGTGGGTGGGAGGGAATGCGACTAACATGCATGGCGTTGTTCTTGTGCAGCTCGGGTGTCTCCTCCACCTTGCCCATCATGACAACGATGGACGAGGCGCCATGGAAGATGTTGCCATCCTTGGATCGCAGGTCGTTCTTCCAGGCGCCAGCAAGACGCGTAACGCGCTCGTGGAAAGCCTTGCTGTCGATTTTGATCTCCGCCATCGTCGCTGCGAGGTGAGTGACGGATAGGGTGACAGGGAAGGGGTTGAAGAACGAAAGGATCCAGGTTGCTGCTGGGGCGACGCGAGATCCGGAAAATCCACCGCGTAAATTGGGCAAGGCCATAGCTGTTCACGTGACCGTGTCGCGCCTCCCTCTGGCTTGGATTAGGTAGTCTACCTTAGGTAGGTAGGTGCCTAAAGTTCAGTGGGTGGGCATTTGTTAGGGGACGAGAAAGGAGCTGTTCAAGGGCGAGCTTGCCCGAAGCGTAAGGAAGCCAAAAAATTCAACACCCGTACCTAATTTTTGCGACATCTTCGCAGACATCTATCACTGAGGATGCTAACAACCGCAGATTCGAATGCTGGCGTGGTCATGAGAAAGTCGGCCCTCTCCTCCGCCGTCAATTTTACATTTTGAGTTGCGCATTAGGTGGACTCAATGCTTCTGAAGTTAGAACCGCGATGACTGTCTGTGGATATTACATCTGACCAACTCTAATGTTTTCTTGTAGGTGGCTCTGTGATGGGTTCGTTGAGCTGGAACCTTCATGGTGAAGCTTATTCATTACAGGACCGTGTTAATTCGAACCCAGGCGTCTAGCCACTTAGATACCCAGACATGCTTGGCTGGTAGGGCTTGCGGCGCTGTGCTACATATCGCAGTGGCAATCGGTTCATCGCCGAAAAGCTGTCCAAAGGCGTCTACTGGCAGTATTTCAATAGACTTGTCACGCGAACTGCAATACTTTCGCCAGGCGTGTCATCCAGTTCTCCACTGGAAATCGCCTGCCGCTACCGATACTCCAACGGACATCTTCCCAGGCTCGCCGGGGCCAGATTTAATGGCGACCCAACACCGACAAAGTGCCGGGACAGCATTCAACCGGGTGGTAGAGAAGGGGAGAGGGGGAAGAACGCTCGCTCGGCCAGCCCGATTTTCGGGATGTGGAGACGGGATTTACAACCCCGCGCTCCTCCGGAATACATCAATATAAGATATCAAGAGTCAGGGCCTTACACGTCAACTCAGACCTGCACCTTCAAGCTCATTTCCTCCTATAGAGGTTCTTACATGCCCCCCCTTTCTAGATTTCTGGACCTCTTCAAAAGGTTAGCACTTCAGCCAACGACAAAACCTGTCGCCCCCAGACGCAAAATGCGCATTCCCTACGTCCCCAACCCGTCACCGACCTCTACCCCCGAGGAGGCCGCTATCGTCTCCCGGATCCAGGCCCGTCGTAACCCGCGGCCGTTGCAACCTCTAGACCTGGCCTTGCTCCACGCCCCGCCCGTTGCTGATGGCTGGAACTCGTTCCTTGGGGCTATTCGCACGCAGACCACCATCCCTGCCGACCTGCGCGAGCTCGCCATCTCGCGCGTCGCCGTCGTCAACCGGGCCTGGTATGAGTGGGGTCACCACGCGCCGCTGGCCGTCGCCGCCGGTGTCTCGGCAGATGCCATGGACGCGGTCAAGGCCGAGTCGCCGCTGGAACTCGACGCCCGACCCGCCCTGTATCTGAACGAGAAGCAGTGGGCCCTGCTTGTATACACGGACGAAATGACGAGGAACGTCAGGGTCAAGGATGAGACCTTTGAAAAGCTGAAGGCCTTGTTTAGCGAGCGGGAGGTTGTAGAAATTACAACGACGGTAAGTGAGACTGATTAATGGCTTACGAAGAGGGGACGTGGGCTGACAAACTGATGCAGGTTGCATGCTACAACTGCGTGAGCCGGTTCTTGGTGGCCCTAGATGGTAAGACGATGATCTCCAGTGCCTGATACGCAACCACTTCTAACAAACATGTAGTTGGCGAGAGGAACAGCACCGGTCCCGACGATGTCTCACTTACTGGGCATTGAGCTCCTTCAGAGGTGGGTCTCAGCGTCGACGACTTATGCGAGGTAAGTCGGGGTTAGGGGTTATTGTCTTTGGCCTGAAGAGGCAAAGGAAAGGAGACTGACAAGTGAGGTACAGTATAGATTGTGCCATATAGGCCAAAAGGGGTTTAATGATGCCGTGAAAAGGGGTATCTCAGCTACCGACGTGAAGCGATGTGTAGGTTCTCCCAAAGAAACGGCGAACCCAATTAAAAAAAAACCATATCCGCCCAAGAGCCCAACCCTCTCCGTTGTGTCCCCGTGCGCCTATCGTCAGACCCCCATCCGCGGTTTTGTTCATAATTCGTGTCTGCGATCGAAAGTGCAGAAATGCAAAATGCGAGCAAGTGATGTTGATGTCGTCGAACAACATGCCGTACTGGCCCCGGTATTGAGCGTGGTTAAGACCGTGTGCCATCCGCCCTGGAGGCATATGCAATGGTTCATACATCGAGCATACCATGTTATCTGTAGTCATAAGCCGGTTGCATCGTTGTTTCGTCATTGTTCGTGGGCCCGTGGTCGCCGCCGTCTGCACTCGCAACCGTCTGCTGCTACAGACAACGCATTTTCAATCCATCGCAGCTCAGATTGTCAGCTTGGCATTCGCCAGCTCCTGCTCAATGGACCTTTCGATGGAAGAGCGTCGTTTGTGCATACGAGGACTCTTTTGTAATTCCTGGACCACACCCGCCCACCCAAACTTGTGCCCTGTCCCGGTATTTTCGCGATGGCCGATGGCCTGGGTGGTTAACCTCCTCAGCGGCGGCCTCTCGCGGATCTCCTCCGTCAGCGCGCGCGTCAAATTGGCGTTCACCGCATTCATGGGCGGCGTGATAGGAGACACGAGCGTCTTCTCCGTGTCTCTTTGTGGCGTCAACACGGGCGCCTGTCGTTCCGCCGCGGTGCTCGCCCGCTCTGCAACCACGCCCATGTACACGACGAGGAAGCGCATTTTCACAAGATCTAGCCGGCGGACGCGCTCCTCGAGGTCGCGGCGCTTGCTGGCCCAGAGAAGCCGCGCGCTGATGTGCAGGGTGGCGGTGTCATTGGAGAGGAGCATTGAGTTGACGTCCTCGCGCAAGTCGTCGCCGCCCTTCTGGATCTCACGCAGCAGGCGGCCTAGACGGAGCTTATCCTCGAGACGCTGGACTTTGGCGACGTCGCGATCGTAACTCTCATTCTCCTCGACCGAGAAGTCCACAGCATCGATGAAGGAGGCGATTTCGTTGGGAGCGGCACGGTAGGCAGCGGCGTATGTTGTCAGGGTCTGGGAGAGAACGACGAAGGAAAGGACGAGTGCGGACAGGATCAGGGCGATCGTCCACTGGCGGGCCTCGGTCTCGGTCATGGTAGAGAATGAAGCACGGGAGAGGAGAGTGTAAACGGCGGGACAAATGGCAGCGGGCTACTACCACGACATGATGCGACGGAGCAGCGTTTGATGGTCGGAAAGTGAGTCTGTGAATGTGCGCGATCTGCAACGCGGAGGGAAACGAAGCGAGATGGACCGGGGCAAAACGGAAGGGTTAGAGGAGGCAACGAGGATGACGATAGAAGTGCGCACATGAGGGCAAAGAGGGCTCGCGGCGGAAGGAAGTAGTGAATGGCACCGAGAGGTACGTACGAATAGAGGTAATGATGTGTGCGCCAGTACGACGTTAGGGTCTGTAAGTCGATTCCAGACGCTGTCGCAATCAGATAATCCTCTTCCATACTTCTCTCCGCGTCGCATCCCACGTCCACGAACGGTCTCCGTACGAGAGCAGTCTCGGTGGTATTATTGGCTCATGCCGCCCAGTGGCTGCATGTCACAAGAAGAAGATGCAAGGGAAATGCGCACCGGAGAGGGGCCCCGATGGTTGGTAATTTGGTGCCCTTCCCTGCAGCTGCAGGTGAAAGCGAGTCACCTGTCACTGGACAGCAGGTGAGTGGCCAACATATCTGTCTGTATCCAGCGGCATGGCTTCACTGCGACTCGAGCGTGGCTCTAGAACCGATCCGCTGGTGCCGGCGCCCTCTTGGGAACTCGAGAATGGCGAGATGGGCCACCCATCGACGAGGGCTGGACGTGTGACCAACGGTAGTAGCACATATTGTCATTAGCACTGACCTCGTCGTGGCCTTCGTTTTCGGGGCTTGATCCTGTGCATACTATGTAGACGATGGATGGATGTATCCACTCACTGCGCTGCATGTCATGGACCAAGGCCCCCATGTTCCCCCCTCACTTGGAGAGGAAAAACGCAGCAATTTTGGCGCCGGATGGTTGCTTTGTGACAGCCATTAGAAGACGGGGCTGGGAGGGGCTAGAAGACGGGGCTGGGAGGGGCTAGAACCCGGAACGCAGCATTGCGGTGGGCAGCGGGCGACGTTCAGCGGTCAGGGAAAATATCGAGATGGCATATAATGTCTGGTTCTGGTGCACGCACTTTGCTTGCCGAAAGCACGATGAGGAGGGAAGGAAACGGGAGACTGTGCAACGTTGGGAGGCGCTGTCTTGTCTCCAGCACCTTAATCTCAGGTACCTTACATGCTTTCCAGCGCCATAGTGTGCCATCAGAACGCTGCAAGCTACGATCGATATTTGGATCCCTGCATTAAGTCACTAGGTAATCACCAAGGTCTGCAAGAGGCTCCGCGTCCAGATTGTTTTGCACGCACTTGCGCTGCAAAGCGAGGTCAGCGGGGATGTTTAGCTCCTTGTGATCGCCGGTAGGTGCATTTAAAAAATCGAGGCTGCCAGAGGTGTGGTGGTGTCGATCGATGTTCGATTTGTCGCCCATCTATCTCCTTGTTGTGAGCAAATGATATCAGACCCTAGTCTCCATCGGCTTGCCGCTTACCGTTTGCCCCTTCTACATAGTAGAAACATGTCAAAATACAGTGCGTTTCTGGCGAGAATACTGGATCACCATTAACATCCCACCAACCCACTTTCCCAATCTGGAAGGCGTAGCAATGTGTCTGGGAAACCGGGTTCTCTTTTCTTAGATGCACGATCGTACTTCACATCACAGCAACGTTCGACGAGGAACAAGCGCGTGAGGTGGATGACATGATTCATCATCTACCTGTAGGACTATTTAAAAGTATGAATACTTCTCTCTGGTGCAAGGGGGTATCAAATTCCATGTGTGTGCGATCACACCAGCCATCGCTCATGCCAAACAAATCGCGAGACGCAACAGAGTCCATACTCTACTGCTTGGCCTCGGCCTGCTTCTGAATGTCGTGCTCAGCACCACGCTGCTGTGTCTTGCCCGTGTCGTGCAGACCCTGGTAGTGCTCCTGGCCAGCCTTATCACCAGTAAGGCCAGCGACTGCGCTGCCGACGGTTCCCTGGACACGGTTGCCAATGCCAGAAGTGTAATCGCTGAGCTGGCCTTTGGCCTCCTGCGACTGACCCTCAAGATTCTGCTCGCGGCCTTGCTTCTTGAGATTCTGTAGGTGCAAATGTCAGCTTCTTTTCAACGATTGTATTCGCTGGTTGGTGTGACTTGAAAAATCTTACCTCAGAGCCAACGAGACCACCAACAGCCTCCTTAGCAGAGCCGACGGTCTGGTTCCAGGAACCGCTAGCACGATCAGGGTCGTCCTTGCTCACACCTTGGGCGGTAGTAGTGAATCCAGGAAGCTTGGCGGTAGCGTGGGACGCATCGTGCTCGACCTGCCCCTTGTCCTGCTTGGCCTCGCCCTTGTTCTGGTCGGCAGTGTTGCCGGTGAGGGAGCCAACGAAGTTTTGGGCAGCGCCGGTGGCAGAGTCAACGTAGGACTTAAGGGTGGAGGTGTTATCGTTAGGGGCAGACATAGTGATGTTTGGGTTCTTTGGCTTGGTGGGACTGGTTTGTTAGTTGGTCGATGGATTGATCTGTTTGAATGTAGGTAATCTTTTGAGCTGTTGTGTGGTTCAAGTAGTGGTTTGGAGCTGAGGGAGAGGGATCGGTATTTATCTACTCAAGAGCCGGGAAACCCCCAGGGTCTCAGTCCTAGTCCTGAGGTAGCCAGCATATGCAACATGTGAAATATCGTCAATTTTGGCAATCGCGATCGTGGTTGTCAGGCTGAGCGGAAGGTGTGATGTCATGTTGGAGAAGGCCCTTCCGGATGCAAAAGCACGAAGGGGGGTAGGGGCTCCTTGTGGAGAGGAACGTGGGAAGGAGGGGCAGCTTTGGACCTTGCACGCTGCACATGATGTCATTTCACGATTTCAACCTCCTTCTATTAGCCAACAACGCCATCGACGCCCCCTTCCCGAGACAGCATCTCCCTGTTGGCCGTCTGAAAAAGCTGAGACGTATTGCAGTGGCCATGTGAGCCCACGAAAGACGTAATGAGGGCCTTCTCCTTCCCCAGCCTGTCGCCCAATGAGAAATTGTAGATGATGCACATCTGTCGTCCGTCTTGGCAAGGTGCATCCCGGGCAATCAGACAATCAGACGTGAGCATGGCGCAACAACGCAACTGACTGTCAGCCTGGATCGCGTGAACACGAACTTTCGCATTCGTGATGAGAAGCGCTATCCGCTGCTTGCTTGTATTACGTCGGGGGGAACTAAATCGCCCCACCCTCAGACTGCCCTTTCATGAGTTCAAGTGGAAAACACGGGGCTAGTGCATTCCGGAGCACTGGCACCTGTAGGCGTCCAATAGCACGGAATCAATTCGGTGATGCGCGTGCTTTTTCTCGGAGCATGGACATCGTCCTGGTATCTCAAGCAACGTAACAGGCTCATGCCGTTTGCCTAATCTACTGGATGATTCGTTGCCCAGGGTGTCTTGATTGTCATTCATGCTAGTGATAGGTAATGTATAGGTAATAGTGTACAAGGTCAAGTTCCTCAACAATGGCCAATTGTCACCCTGTTGAGCCCGAGCGCCGGTGGACATTCCGGTCAAATTTCCCATTTCCCTTTGGTCGCCCCAATCCCAACTCCAATTTCCCCGAGCACAAAAACGAAAGGCCGGCTGTTTAGGTATCTCAAATGTGGGTTTTAATACAAGCAACTCCGGTTTGGAGAGATGCGGGCGACGTCCTGCGCGAACCTCGCTCGTGGACTCTAAGCGAGATGGACGAGGTCGGATGCGCCGGTGCGTGAAGTGTGAATAACCATGCTTTAATGCTGGCTCCACTGGATCGTGTTCAGGTCAACACCTTCCTGAACCAATTCCCAGAGCGGGCTCAATTCACGTAGGAAGTCAACCCTCTCCTTGACGGCCTTGAGCACGTAGTCAATCTCCTGCTCGGTCGTGAAACGCCCAATACCGAATCTGATACTGCTGTGGGCGCTCTCGTCGCTGTTGCCCAAAGCACGCAAGACGTAGCTGGGCTCTAACGAGGCAGAAGTGCAAGCACTGCCGGAAGACAAGGCAATGTCCTTCAAAGCCATGAGTAGGGACTCGCCCTCAACGTAGGCGAACGAAACATTGACGCAACCAGGGTAAAAGTGCTCGGGATCACCATTCTGAGTTGTGTGTTCCAGGGAGAGGAGACCGTTGAGGAGGCGGTCAGACAGCGCCTTGATGCGCTTCGAGTCGTACTGGAACGATTGTCAGTAATTTTTCGGCACACTGGAAGCCAACATGACAGACGACGGATAGATGGATCAGAGACGGTGCTATGAAGCAACATGGGCGTCCTTGTCACGGGACATTCAGAAAGCCATGCATGTATAGAGCGAATCATCATCCAGGGAGGGCAGGAAAGGAAAGGAGCAAGCAACAAAATCAAACCAGAACGTACCTCCATCTCCTCATACGCGATGCGGCACGCCTCACCGAAGCCAGCAACCAGTGGCGGGGCGAGAGTACCACTTCGCAGCCCTCTCTCCTGTCCACCTCCGCTAATGATAGGGTCGAGCCTAACTCTAGGCCGGCGGCGGACATAGCAAGCTCCGATACCCTTGGGACCGTAAATCTTGTGGGACGAGATAGACATCAAGTCAATGTTCATAGCGTTTACGTCCATTGGTATCTTGCCGACGGCTTGCGCTGCGTCGGTGTGGAAGAAGGTCTTCTTCTCTCGGCAGAGTTTGCCGATCTGCTCCAGGGGCTGGATGACGCCGATTTCGTTGTTGACGGACATGATGCTGACGAGAGCGGTATCAGGGCGGATGGCGGCAGCCAGTTCGTCCATGTCGATCAAGCCAGAGTTCTTGACAGGAAGGTATGTGACCTCAAAACCTTCGTCCTGAAGATGCCTGCAGCTGTCGAGAACGCACTTGTGCTCAGTCTGCGACGTGACGATATGCTTCTTCTTGCCTGATCTGCCAAAAAACCTCGCAACGCCCTTGATGCTCATATTGTTGCTCTCGGTGGCGCCGCTGGTGAAGATGATTTCTTTCGAGTCAGCACCGATAAGCTTCGCAACGTGCTCTCGTGCTTTCTCAACGGCCTCTTCACTCTCCCAGCCATAGGCGTGTGTTCTCGAGTGCGGGTTTCCAAAAATACCAGTGTAGAATGGTAGCATGGCGTCGAGGACGCGGGGGTCGACAGGAGTCGTGGCTTGCATGTCGAGATAGATAGGTCGCTGGCCCTCCTCCATCGTCGTGACTTGCTTCAGCACTTCGGCCATGGGGCTAACCATGACATTCGGCGCGTCGGGCGATTGAGGGACGACGTCGATGAAGTCCTTCTTGTCAAGTTTGATAGCGGTCTCAACATTGACTTGAGCATTATCACGCTTGGTCTCGGAAACATATCTGCGTTGCTGAGATAATCTCTGAGCAGAGGCTGTCGTCACCCTTGATAATGAGGAAATGCCTCGTGAGGTGGTCCCAAGCCCAGTTGTGTGTCGGCAGAGGCGACCTGCCTGCTTGAAGGCGGTGGATGTGATGCTAGCCATGATGTGGTCGATGATAATGGCGTAGGGAAGAAAAGGGAAACAAGCTTCAAAGAGAGAGGGGTGAGAAAAACGATGGGAGCAGTGGGTTTCTAGGAGGAGCTGACACCCTAGCTATTGGTATTATTTTTTTTGCCATCTCGATCGGGTCTCCGACCGCCTCGGGGTCGGGGATAAACAAGTGAGCCGTGATTGGCCACTCGGCTCCCCCTCCAGTTGATGACGTTCCCCATTCAGATGTGGGCCTGTCAAGGGGCGGTTTCGGTCACGGCGCCTGTCAAGACCGACCCTCCGAGGAGCAGAGGCCAAAAGATTGAGCCGACCTTGCGCTGATACTGAAGAAATAGCGACGGCATTGTCGATTACCTAAACAGAACGTACACTGGCAAACTGGGTATGCCTCTCTGGGTCAAGCATTGGTCCTTTGCTAGATGCGGACTGGGTACGAGGTTCTTTTGGTAGAAAACGGGACGTGCTCTCGGAGTCGCCTTGATACGTTGTGAGCCCGTCAGACAGCCCACCGCAATCGCCGCGACCGAACAAGTGTATTCCGCTTGCTCTTTTCCTTTGCATTGCTCAATTTCCCAGTTCGACACTCTGAATATCTCCAAGCTTCTACTTCTTTCCTTGCGTCCAAACTTCTTTCTAGCTCCACCCGTTCCGTCTACAGAATCCCACGAGTCACCACCGCAGAACACGTTTGTTGCCTCACAGACTCACCGTGCTTCCGTCCTTGCCGTTCGTTCCCCAGGCACCTACATTGGGTACCTTAGCTCCCAAACAGCAAGGCCTTAGCTCCTGTCCATCGGCATCGCATGCGCCACAGCCAAGCGGTCTTGCGCAGAAGCTGACCGACACAGCCACGCCTACGTCGTCACCAGCGACAATCAGGTTGCGAGAGCCGACTCCTCATAAGGTTAGACGTGGAATACCCTCAAACAACGAATACCCACGTCGTGACCTTATCCCGCGGTAACCACTGCCGCTGCCCTTCACTGACACAACTTTTCTGCAACACCTAATCCGCTACATCACAACCACAATCCCACCCCGCCATGAGCTTCCGGGGCTTTCAGAAAAGCGTCATCCGGGTATGTGTTTCCACTAATTGAGGGGTCTTCCCGTCTGTTCCGCGCTGTGACGTGACAACGGAATACACGAGATTGCTGACTGTTGATGTCTCTTTTCTCGTCGCGAACAGGCGCCCCAGCAATTCAAGTCCCGCTTCAACATCGGCGAGCACACAAAGGATGCTGTCTACATCGATTCCGAGCGCAGGTTTCAGGAGCTCGAGACCGAGACCAAGCGATTACACGATGAGTCCAAGAAGTATTTCGAAGCCATCAACGGCATGCTCAGCCACCAAATCGAGTTCAGCAAGGCCATGACCGAGATTTACAAGCCCATTTCCGGTCGCATGTCGGATCCCGACAGCCTGGAGGTCCGCGGCAATCCCGAGGGTATCCGTGCTTGCGAAGAGTATGAAGCCGTCGTCAAAGACCTGCAAGAGACTCTTGCACCGGAGCTGGAGATGATCGAAAGTAGGGTTATTCGCCCGGCTAACGAACTGCTTGACGTCGTCAAGATTATTCGCAAGACGGCAGCCAAGCGCGAACACAAGAAGCTCGACTACGACCGACACCGGCAAACCCTCAAGAAGCTGCAGGACAAGAAGGAACGGAGCGCCAAGGACGAAAAGGCTTTGTGGAAAGCTGAGAATGACGTCGAGCAAGCGACGCAAGAGTTCAACTACTTCAATGATCTCCTCAAGGAGGAGCTGCCGCGCCTTTTCGCCCTCGAACAGCAGTTCATCCAGCCCCTCTTCCAGTCTTTCTACTACATGCAGCTTAACATCTTTTACACGCTACACGAAAAGATGCAGCATTGCGATATTGGCTACTTCGATCTGACCCTGGACGTGCTGGAGGCGTTCCACAAGAAACGGGGCGATATCCAGGAACAGGCCGAGAGCCTGTCCATCGTGAAGTTCAAGACGACTGGCCAAAGGCGCCCACCAAAATATGGCCGTCCCGCGATCGAAAGCAAGCCGCAGCACCTGCTTACCGCCGGCCCTTCCTCCTCATCAACCTCCGTAGCAACAACCTCGGCGCCACCCTCCAAATTTGTTGGTTACACTCGGCAAGGCGAAACCTCCGACGTGAACCCTCCGCCTCCATACTCTCCACCGGCAACAAACGGGACTTCGGGCGGCGGACTCGCCGCCATCGCTGCAGCAAAGTCGAAGCCCCCTCCACCTAAGCCCAAGCCCAGCCGGCTCAGCGGCGTACCTGCTGCCGAAACCGTCACTGCCTTGTACGATTATGCAGCACAAGCAGAGGGCGACTTGAGCTTCAGGGCCGGAGATGTCATTGAGATCGTCAGTCGCACAAAGAACGAAAACGAATGGTGGACAGGCAGGTTGAATGGGAAGTCTGGCCAGTTCCCAGGTAAATATCCGCCTGTTGTTCCTTGGGTCTCATTGAGATAATAGAAATTAACCAAACGTCGTCTACACAGGAAACTACGTCAAGCTGAATTGAGCCACTAATGTGGCTCGCACTCGCCAACTACAACTGACATCTCTGATCTTCGCCCGAATACACTGTGTTGCAGAGGCACATTAATGAACGACGGTTGGGACACCGAGGGGGATAGCGCGAAACACTTGCATTTGGGGTCTTCGGCGTACGCAGAAGGGATTGCCTGTCATTTCGAGTCGGAAAAGAATTGGGTGAAGAGGGAAAGGGATGGAAGACAGGGTTGGTAGTAGAGGAGGGACACACTTGGATGTAGGGCGAGAAAGGGGAGAAGGCTAGGAGATGAGTCGCTTTTGTTGCGTTCCGCGTGACACAAACCCGTAGCCTCACTTTCCCAGAAGCCTTTTCGGTGGTAAGAGGGGCGGTTGTGGGCATAGTAAAGGGGCGGTCTTTTGATCCATACCTACTTTTCTTTTGTTTTTCAACCACTGTGCTGCTGTTAATCACAAACCTTCCGGCTGCGAATATCGGTCTTTCCTGACGTCTTTCGTGGCGTCTTTCTCCACAACACTAATGCGAGTGTCCATCTGCAAAAAAGCGGTGGTTTCACGTATGTGATCCCTGGAAACACGCTCAAAATTGTATCGTTGGCTTCCTGTCATCATTTCTCAGGTGGCAGTGGTATGTCTGGTGATTCTCGAGCCTGCTGTGTCCAAGAAAGCCCGGTGCTGGGGCATGAATGAGGCTCTTCCGTCGTTGGAGCGGAAGAAGGGCAGAGCCTGCATTTCGCATATTGCGTGGTACCCCAGGGTTTCTGCTAAGGCTCTTGCAAATTTATGTATGATCATACCCCTTATTCGTGGGGCTTGATGAGTGCGTGAGGCGGCATGGAGGGGATGCTGTATGCATGAGACTAGCCTCCTCTTCGTAACCCTTCCCCCCTTGGGCCCTGATGTATCATCACATTTCAGGCTCGGGCAATGCGCGCAAGCTTTACTTTCCCCTTCCACGCAGGCGGATGTTTCTCAGGGCACTCTACCCCCAACAAAATGCACCTTTCTCCATCTCGCTTGCTCCCTGTCCATGGCCGTTGAATGCAGTCCGTAGAGGGGAAGCTTTCTCTCAATCGGCCGCCAGGGAGAGCTAGTAATGAAAGCGGTCCAGACCGTGCAATTATTGGGAGGATATAACCACGGATGTATGAGGCCTAACAATAGCGTCCAGACGCCGCTAGCTGTCCCAAGCTTCCGCAGTGACTACCTACATCAAGCGGGAGATCAGCTCTTTGTGTACACGCCACGCGCGGTTAGTTCAGAGTATCTGTAGATTCTTACAACTACAGATGATGAATAGATCTTGTGGCCCTGTCCCTCGCTTAAGGCGTAATCCCTTCTTTAAACAGGGGGGGGGGGGGGGGGGGGAAA
>PUHP01000188.1:0-42870 GCA_006783085.1 Colletotrichum shisoi
ATAAGTATTTAGTTAAGCTTAGGACTACTTATAAGAAGAGGCTTATAATAGATATTATAGCCCTTAGATAATTATATAAGAGAAGGGAGCTAATAAAGGTTAGATAGATTAATAGGAGAGATAACCCTGCTAACGCTATAACTAAGGTAAACCTAAATAAAGTACTTAAATAATTAGTTACTATAAATAACCTTAAAGTATAAATAAAGGGTTAGGTTAATTAGACCTAACATAAAGTAACTAGGGAGGTATAGTAGGAAGGGCAATAAAGGGTAGTAGTTATAAAACTAGAATAAAGGATTAGGTTAGATTAGAGGGATTATATAGCTAAACTACATAACTTATAAGAATAATTACTTTTACTCTTATTGCGTTTTTAGAGGATTTAGGCTAATTCTACTAATCTAGCGCGAAAAAGGGTACTTTTTGCTATAAAGAAAAAGTTACTAGTATTAGATTAGAATTAGCACCAGAACACATGATTAATCTAGTTCTAGAAGGAAAGTAGGTAAGTAAGGTAAAAGTAGGGCGACGCCTAGCGCTAGCGAAAGTGGGGCGGCAACAGCCTACACTTTCGCCTTAGTAGGCGCGCAGGCTATAGTCTATCTTAGATTATACAAGCCTAGTTACACCTATAAAGTTATCGCTAAATTCGTAAATAACCTTATAACAACTAACCTTTAGCTATCTATAATATCAAACTAATACTTTATTATTACTTATTATATACTTATTATTATTAGGGTTAATAAAGAAGCATCTAGTAGATTAATAAGGTCATATATCTACGTTAGGGTGTTTCATAAATAGGTTTAGAAATATATTACGCCTTAGTAATATACTTTTTAGGCGGTATAGTTATTAAGCTATATTCTTAAGTAAGTCTTTTTTATATTTAGCGTAATTAATAGCTTCTTATTAGTACTATTAGTAATCTTAGACTTAGGTTATAGTATCTTAATAGTTATCTTATAACTATAACGTCTTTTTAAGGATATTCTTTAGGCCTATAATACTACTTAGAAAATTATTATTCTAGATAGTAAGCTTAAACTTAGAGGTATTTTTAGCTACCTTTATTATCGCTTTAATAGTCTATTTATAGTATCTATTATAACTAAGATATTTAAAGAGGTTGTTAGCAATTTTATCCTAATTCTTAGTAATATATACTCTTTATTTATAGAGGGTATTTTATAAGATCTCCTTTATAATAGTCCCTATAGTAGTAAAGACCTATATAGTCTATTTATCAAAGTTTTAGATAAAGTAGTACTATAGGTTTTAACTAAATAGGGCATTATAGTATTATTAGGTAATAGCGTAGGTAATATATAAGCCTATTTTTCTTAGCTTTAAATTACTTATAAATACCTTACTAACGTTGCCTTACGTTACGTAGTTAATAAATTATATATAGACTAAAGGAATAGGAAGGAGGTTAGAGATTATTAATCCTCTTATAGCCTACCCCTAGTATAAAGAAGCTAATAGGTTAACTATTATAATAAAAGATTAGGTATATAATAAAGGGATAAATAAAGTAATAAATAATAGGTTAAAGGGTAATAACCTTTTTTTTATAAGAAGGTTGTAGTTATTATTGTTTTTTGTTTTTCTTATAACTTTAAAAATATAATCCTTAGGCTTACTTAGTACTAGTACTTTCCTTTTATACTTATATTTAAGTATCTTATTTTTAGTATTAAGGCTTATTAAAGAAAAACAAGGAAAGATAGTATAATTAATGTAGTTTTTATAGGTCCTAAGGCGTTAATAATAGTAATCTTGTGAGTTAAAGGATAGATTCTTATAGGGTAAGGTAAGAATCTAGAAGGTAGGGGAAAAATTATAGCTAAGTATACTTATTAAGTAGAGTTTAATACTCTATAAGGTTAATAAGTAGCGTAATATAATATACTTAAAGATATCTCTAATAGCTAACTAAATAATAGAAGGTTTAGCCTTTAAGGTAACCTTAATAGCTAACTAAATAATAAAAGGGGTTATTTTAGTAATCTTAAGGGGTTTATAATAACCTACTAAAATTCTCTTCTTTACCTAGCTTATTTATAGTTATTACTAACTACTAATTAGTATTAGTATAAGGTAAAATTAATTAATTATTTAAAGTTAGTAATAACTTTAATTCTGTAATAGTAAACTGCGGCTATAAGGAGGGAAGGAAGTTTAGGTATAGGCTTTACTTAGCTGCCTGCTAAGTGAAGAAGGTGGTTCCCTACTTTTATCCCCTTAACTCTAATCTACCCTCCTTATCTCTAATACAGAGGGATTTAGCCTAATTCCCTGTAAACTAACAACTACTATTAAGGCTATCTCTACTAGTAGTAGAGTTATTTTAGTATTTCTTATCCTTAGTAGTATCTATTATATCAGTTAATAGTATAAGGTTAAAGAGATAAATAATAATACCCTTATTAGTATCTCTAGTACTAGTTATATAAATAACTAACTTACTCTTAACTAGATCTAGTATTTTAATTAGTACTTAAGGAAGTATTACTAAAGTACTTACTAACTTCTTTTTATTAATAAATATAGCTCCTATTATACTATATAATTTATTTAGTACTATAAGAAGTATAACATTATTCCCTTTAGCTTTCTACCTTACTCTATATATCTCCTATAGCCCCTTAATATTATTATCTTTTAGCCCCTAAAGCATTACTACTTAAAGGTAGTAAAGATAATAGTATAGAATAGATATATAAGTATTATAAAGCTAGAGTTTCTTAGCTTTATCTAATAAGTTAGGAAGTAAGCTTTTAAGTTATTAATAATCCTTTAAGCTTTTTAATAGTTAGGGATCTATCCTTATAACCCCTTTATTATCCTTAATAAGCTAGTTTTATATTATAGTATACCTTTATGAGCTACATACATACTAATCTTATTAAATAATAATAAATAGTTCTTATCTTATTATAATATACCTTATACCTATTAAAAGCTTAATACTATTACTAAGTATCTCTATTTATCAGTAGAAAAGCTATACTATTAGTAGGAGTAGATATCTAACCTATAAGATAAACTACTAGAGGATATAAGCTACTTTATATATAAAGTACTTACTTAAGTAGTAGAGCTTATCTAGACTTATAATAACCTTAGCTATACTTACCTAGCTAAAGAGGTTTACTTAGCTTATAAGGTATTAAAAAATAAGTAGCTCTAGATAGGGAGGGTATTATCTATATGTAATAGGAAGTAAATAGTAGCCCATAGGTAACTTAATAAGCTTAGCTAGGCTAGAGCCCTAGTAGAGTTAGTAAATAAAAAGATATATAAGGCTATTAGGAAGGTATTTTCTAAGGCTATAAAAAAGGCTAGGAAGTAGTATATTAACAAAAGACTACCTGTAGTAGTTATTTATAAGACTAATAAGATACCTTATTAACTACGTTAATTTTAATACTCTGAATAGCCTTAATAGTTGCGAAGAGGTAGTAATTGCGAATGGGCTGTGAGCACCCGCTTACGCGGGTGAGGTGAAATTGAACCTGAATAAGTGGGGGCGTGGCACGGGTATTTCTTTTTCTTGCACGGCCCTATCAAACCGGTCCATCCCGAGGATATCCTAGGATCCACAATCAGCCAGCCCCCCCCTCCCGTCTTCTGCAGTCCCTAGTGTGGGGTATCGAGCGGGCTCGGTCAACCTCAAAGTTTGACGTAACGTTGCTCCGAGGATTGTCGCCACACCATTTGCACCGCACCGCCCATTGGCCAGCCTTGTTCCCAACCACCATTCGTCATCTAGACTGGCTGCACTGTATCCAAGAAGAAGGCAACGACACCTACAGAGAACGACCGTGACAACTGTTGCTACATTCTCGTATTCAGTCTTCTCCTGCAGCTCAAAGGTGACACAGAACAGTTGGCGTTCTGTTTGTTGGTGGCTACGCGGTCTCACACTGCGCAAGCACAACTGCGCCTTCCTTTAATACCCTAATTCATACAAAACAGTCTTGGTCCTGCCTGACTTTCTTTTCTTTGTCTAAATCCCTTGGTTTTTGTTTTCTGAAAACCCCTTCCTTACTCACACGCAACCCCCATTCCATTCTTTTCAACATGCTGCCTGCTTTCTTGTTCGTCTTCCTCCCCTTCTCCCTTACGCTGTCAACGGTCAATGCTGGTATCTGGCCAGCCCCCAAAAAACTCTCTATTGGCAAAAGTGTTCTTTTTATAAGCCAAACACTGGAAATCACTTACAATGGGGAATCTGTACGCTGGCTTCCCTCTCCCAACCCCCCCGACGACGAGACACAGCATACTGAGACCTTCTTTAACGTGCAGCTGCCTTACACTTATGGCTACAACCCAGCTCCAGGATCAACCTTCAACAGCAAAGACATCGTACAGGGTGGTGTTTCACGCGCCATGGGCGCCATCTTCCAGCAGAACTTTGTCCCATGGAAGTTCCACAAGAAAAACAGCAAGTTCGAGCCGGACGTCTATGCGACGGACAAGAAATCGGTCAAATCGTTGCGGATTACACAAACCGGCGAGGACAACCCAAACATATTTAGGCCAGCTGCCGGCGAGGTCGATGAATCGTACGCGTTGAATGTTACGGTGGACGGCTCGGCTACACTCGTAGCCCAGTCTTCTACCGGCGTTCTGAGAGGGCTCGAGACGTTTGTTCAACTCTTTTACCAGCACACGTCGGGCACTTCCTGGTACACCCCACTGGCACCCGTTGCAATCGAAGATGCGCCAGAGTATTCCCACCGTGGCATTCTTATCGATGTGGCGCGTAACTTCTTTCCGGTACAAGACATCATGAGGGTTATCGACGCCATGTCTTGGAATAAACTCAATCGGATCCACATCCATGTCACGGACTCACAGTCATGGCCACTTGACATTCCTGCGATGCCTGATCTGTCTGCGAAGGGCGCCTACCGGAAGGGTTTATCCTACACACCAGAGGACCTAGCGAAGATCCAAGAATATGCAGTCCACCGTGGGATCGAGCCGATCATCGAGATCGACATGCCAGGCCACATAGGCTCTGTCTCTTTCGCATACCCCGAGCTTATTGTTGCCTACAATGAGAAGCCTTACCACTGGTGGTGTGTGGAGCCGCCTTGCGGTGCCTTCAAAATGAACGATACCAGGGTTGATGAATTTTTGGACAAGCTGTTTGATGACCTCCTGCCAAGAGTCAGCCCCTACTCGGCATACTTCCACACTGGTGGCGATGAGCTAAACAAGAACGACTCGATGCTGGACGAGGGCATCCGGTCTAACTCGAGCGAGGTCTTGCAGCCTCTTCTGCAGAAGTTCATGGACAAGAACCACGCACGAATCCGCAAGCATGGACTTGTACCGTTTGTGTGGGAAGAGATGCCGCTCGAGTGGAACATAACTCTTGGCAACGATGTGGTGATCCAGTCATGGTTGGGAGGCGACTCCGTCAAGACTTTGACGAGCAGAGGCCACAAAGTAATCGACAGCAACTATAACTACTGGGTGAGTAGGTAATCTTGGGATCGTTGGCTAGCTTACTGACAAGACAGTACGCCGACTGCGGCCGAGGACACTGGATGAACTTTGACAATGGGCTGGCATTTGAAACTTTTTTTCCATTTAACGACTGGTGCTCGCCGGCGAAGGGATGGCGACTCATGTATGCTCACAACCCCAGGGCAAACCTGACCGATGAGGAAGCAAAGCTCGTGCTTGGAGGCGAAGTGGCGGCTTGGAGTGAGTCGATTGATCCTATTAGCATCGACGGGATTCTTTGGCCGAGGGCCAGTGCGGCCGGCGAGGTGTTGTGGTCGGGCAGACAGGATTCCTCGGGACGGAACAGAAGTCAGTACGACGCGGCGCCGAGACTAGCCGAGTTCAGGGAAAGAATGGTTGCCAGAGGAGTGAGGTCGGAGCCAGTTCAGATGACTTTCTGCACGCAGGGCGACGCGACCGAGTGCGGCTATCCCATGTAAGACTTCAGGAAGCAGCAACCGACCGACGCTGTGACGGGATTTCGTTTCTCTGCATGGGTCCATCATGACGAAAGGGGAGGCACAAAGCCTTGCTCACATTCCATACATGAGTATACCTTAATGTACATTTCTTAAGTCGGGGTTTGCCCGACGACCAATAAAGTTACATGATTGATAGATTGCCTATTTCGGCGCCAAGGTGAAAAAGAGGGTTTGGTCGCTTGCGAGTGAGTATCCGTATCTGAAAGACTGATCAACCTTCTCCCACCCGAGCCGCTGAGCCGGCAAGCGGGGCCCCGTGGGTGCCCGGGGCCAATCCGTTGGACTAAATGTTCGTCCGGGTGCTCAGGATAAGACCTAGTGCGTGTTCGGAGACTCTGCACGTTATATGTACTGTCTGTGGCGAACCCAATGACTTTCACGCTCGTAGAGGGGAAGGAATTGCTACCTACTGTTGGTGAAAGTGGCAATTTACGGGGCTTCGGTTGCACGCGCGCCAACACGTACTTACCCAGGGGTCGGATGTGCGGCGAGCGACTGGTTATGGAGTCGCGAAAAATGCGAGTGGTTCTGACCCTTTGAACATTCACCCAATCCGAACCCTCCACTGTAGAGCATCCCACATCGACGCCACTGGCTTGAGCCGTTTCGGTAGTGAATTGCTGCATCATGCTGCCGTGCGGCGCGCGTGCTAGTGGGGCCAGAGGGCATGGGTTTGGCAGAGCTGGACGAGGGGGCGAGCAGCCATTCGACGATGGAGGTAGGGGTATGCGGCATTTGCGGGGAAAGCTTGGGACTTGAAGGACTCCGTAATCCGTCCCTCTGTGGAGACCACAGTTGGTTGTGACAGCAAGATTCCCTTTCTGGGTATTCAGATCGCCGTGGAGACCCGTCCTGTGCTATCCTTTCGGCCGAGGTGGACTTTGCGGGGGCGTCCAGTCAGATCATAGCCGCCGAGCAGAATGCAAAAAAGGGAGGTGTTGATGTCCGGGTGACAGAACGATGGCGGAGTCGCTCTACTGAAATGTGTTGTTAGATGAGGTGTATACTTTAGGGAGGAAAATTACGTAGAAACTCGGGACGTTGGCCGTTTTGAAAAAACTTCCGCGTCGCTTGATGCGATCACTTGGATATCAGGGTTATATTCTACGTACTGCAGCAGAGTGTTTGTTTCCTGATGCATATTTCCCGATGGGTTTTCTCCGTGACAGGGAGTTCATGTGGAACTTCGAGTGAAGGCGCAAAACGTTAGGGTAGCAATTGTCTCTTGCCTTGCATGAGGAGACGAATCGGCCCTTGCAGGCCTTTTTTCAATTATTATTATTTTCAACCTTTTCACTTTCTCTTACCCCCCTCCTGACAACCAGCACCCTCCGCATCTTCAATCTCTTTAGTTTTACGTCCTCGCTCCTCCGTGCGGGTGAAACGTCTGACAGTTGGGCAGCGCAAACGCATGCTTGCTTCACCATGCATACTTTGTACGATAAGTATAGCGGGGGGTGTCTGTCATCCCTTCAAGATCGGGTCCCCCACTACTCCTTGCTTACTTTCGTCTGTTCCAACTTGGACGCGTCTGCAAACGTTACAAGACGCCAAGATTAAAATGAGATTACCACCACGACTGCTGCCATTGATACACGTGTAGGATAGCTGGCACTCGTCTCCTTGTCTTGATTCCCAGATAAGCCCCCGAAAAGGTTCGTTCGGCCCAGCGACGCTTCTAAACTACTGTCATACAAACTACCTCTTCCTACCCATGTTTTGCGTGGCATTGTCCGTCAATTGGTTACACCGCCGCGGGATGGCGTAGTAAATCTTCCTCGCTTGTGATGAAGAAGACACAGGAACATGGGATGTATACTCCACCATTGCTCCCATGCCATGTGGCTTTGACGCGGCCGCTAGTACGGATACGCAGAAGGGTAAGTGTTTCGGCGGTGGGGAATGACATACGCGAAGGTTTCTCATGGATGACTGCTTTGGGTCATCTTGGCATCTCGCCGCTGTTTGGCATTGTCATGCTCCTCCCCGGGCCACATGGAGCACATGCACTACACCAGTACCCACCTGTTCAGATACCACAGGTGGGCCCCTACAGGCCGCTTCCGAGGTCTTCGTCACCAGTCCATACATCAAGTGGAGGTCTGGGAATGGGAGTCGAACCCGTGGCGGCCACTGCTTTCACACAGCTCTAAGCTCATTCGATACATACTACTTCTGGTCTCACACCCTTTCTGCACGCAGACTTCAGACGGTTGTGCCCATCTCTTCCGCATCCGATTCCCCTTTTCTTTGCTCTGCTCTCTCCAGGTCGGATTTTTTATTTGTCCCGTCGCCCCGGTGCAATCGTCATCTACTACTTCATCCACCATTGCGCCATTCTCGAACACGAGATCTTGCCTGGGGCTCTTCTTCATCCCACCACCGTGCGCCGTAACGACGCACTTACACGATTTCGAGTGCTCCCCGAACTATCAATTACCCTACTCAAGTCTAGCTCTCACATACCCTTTCGAGACGCCACTACGCACCGTTCCCAATCTTCTCATCGCAAGGGTCTCCTCCAAATACCGTCATCTAGGATTCACTCACCATGGGCTTGGTGGAAAACGTTCTTGAGAATGTCAACCTGAAGGTGGTCTTCGTATTCGGCGTCGTAGCCTGGTGGTTGTGGGTTGCCGTCAAGCGGTTCGATGAGACCATCCGATTGCGCCGTCTGGCGCCTGGCGTGCGTGGTCAGTCACTCAATGCCCGTCTTCCCGGCGGTAGGTGACACTCTCTAGTCAAGTTTATGGAAATGCTGTATTTGCAGTGCCCATGTGTCACATTGAAGCTTGTGTGAATTTTGGCCCATTAACACATCTCCTCAGGCATCGATTTCATCTTCAAGGCCGTCCGCGGGACCATGAAACACAAGAACGTCGAGTTTTGGGAGGATATGCTCTCCGCGGTAAAGGGATGGACCGGCGAGAAGAGGGTTCTCGGCATGCGCATCGTCTTCACTGCCGAGCCCGAGAACATCAAAGCCATCCTGGCCACCCAGTTCTCCGACTACGGTAAAGGTCAGCCCTTCCACGAGGAGTGGAAGGAGTTCCTTGGCGACAGCATCTTCACCACCGACGGCGACCAGTGGCACGCCAGCCGCCAGCTCATCCGGCCCCAGTTCATCAAGGACCGTGTCAGTGACCTGCACACATTTGAGTCCCACATCCAAATCCTCTTCAAGGCCATCGCCAACGGCGGCGCCGTCAACGGCGAGGACCAGCACGTCAACTTGGATGCCGTCGACGGCAAAGTCCTGGATATTTCGGAGCAGTTCTTCCGTTACACCCTCGATGTGGCCACTGACTTTCTCCTGGGCCAGGACGTGAAGTCGCTTTCGTAAGGCACCCTCCCCTTTTCCCCCCACATGTGTAAAGCGCGGTTGGATTGGAAGCTAACACACAACCCGTTCAGCACCCCCAGACAGGAGTTCGCTGAAGCCTTCAACGAAGTCCAACGAGTCCAGAACATAATCGCACGCGCTAACAAGCTGAAGCCCTTTGTACCCCTCTTCTCGTTTCGGTCCGGCCTAAATGTCATCAACGGATTCGTTAACAAGTTCATTGAGAGGGCCCTCCGCCTCAGCCCTGAGGAGCTCGCCTCCAAGACCAAATCCGACCTGGGCTACACCTTCCTCCACGAGCTTGCCAGCTTCACCCGCGACCGCAAGGTCCTCCGCGACCAGCTCGTCGCCGTCCTTCTCGCCGGCCGCGACACCACGGCTTCCTCTCTCTCCTGGACTCTATACGAGCTGGGCCGCCACCCGGAAGTCGTCACCCGACTGCGCGCTGAGATCATCGAGCAGGTCGGTCCAGACCGCGCCCCGACGTACGCCGATCTCAAGAACATGAAGTACCTCCAGAACATCATGAACGAGACCCTGCGCCTGTATCCCGTGGTCCCCTTCAACGTTCGCCTGGCCCTCAAGGACACCACGCTCCCCGTTGGCGGCGGTCCGGATGGAACGCTTCCCCTGGCCGTTTGCAAGGACACGCCAATCGGATACTCGACCCTCCTCATGCAGCGTCGCGAGGACTTGTACCCGCCCGTCTCGGAGACCTTTGCGCACCCGAGCGAGTTCTCTCCCGATCGCTGGTTCCACTGGCAGCCGAAGCCATGGACGTATATTCCCTTCAACGGTGGCCCGCGCATTTGCATCGGCCAGCAATTCGCCCTGACAGAGATGAGCTACACGCTCTGCCGCCTGTTTCAGAGATTTGAAAGAATCGAGAGCCATATGGACGCCGTCGATGGCGGAGAACCGACGCTCAAGGCTGAGATTGTGCTACAGCCCGGAGATGGCGTCAAAGTTGCTTTCTGGCAAGCGAAACAGGGCTAAGCGATATCAACAACTTGCCCCATGGGGTATTTTCTTTTCCGGCGTAACGGAAACAAACGAGGAAGCACTAGGGACGATTTCTTTATCGAGAGATTAATGGCGGCGAAAAGGTATTTAAAAAGCATCCACCACAGAAGAGCCAGGCTGGCAAATGTGGTCATGCAGATCAAAGTCATGAGGTTGAATTAAGCCTCGTTGCCCCCTACAGTGCGGCTCAGCTGCATCTTGGCCTCCGTTTCAGTACACGACGAGAGGACTATGAGAAAGGCAGAGTGACCATACGGTCGGGTGGCCGGTATCTTACGTGTATTATCGTGCGCTGCGGCGCGGGGTGGCTGCTGATGTGCATGGGTGGTTGATTCCTTTACGATACGGCGCTGGATGTGTGATTGGTCCAATCAGGCGCAGCATTGCACGGAGTACGTGGATCGGGCAGCCGGGTTTTCGAGGATGGGGATGAGACTGTGCAACATAATCTGGATGTGCACCGGATAGCTTCTGCGTTGTGATCGCGTGGGCAGGTTGAGGAAGGGCGACGTCCTCATTTCGGATAATCGCCACCAAAAAGTTGACTGACACATCATGCCGTTCGTAACGTAGAGAGATGTTTGATCCAATATTCCATGACTTCCATAACTGATGAGCTAAACCATCCGGCATGTGACGTAAGCCCGATGACCAGCGACATCCAACGACCTTTCGCCTCTTAGAACACGAAGAACGATGCCCGTCTACCCCATTCCAGACGCGAAGATGCTTGACCAGATGGCTGATTCGAAACCAAGTCAAATGCTCGCCCAGCACAACAAGAAACGACAAATCCCTCCCAAGGAAATCAACCAAGACGGAAGCTCTCCTTGATGGCAGCGCCCAGCCGCTGGATGGCCTCGTCCATGTCCTTCTCACTGGCCGAGGCGAAGGTGGCGCGGAAGAAGAGGTCGTTGAGCGGCGTGTCCTGCTCGGTGCGGAACCACGACCCGCGGGCGCAGAGGACGCCCTTGTCGATGCAAGAGTTGAATATCTCCTCTTCGACCTCGAGCAGCGGGCGAGAGGGGCCGTCAGGGTGGGCGGAGTGGTCGATCTTAAGCCACAACTAAATAGCACGCGAAGCAAATCAGTAGGAGAGTTCAAGGGTAAATGAAGCATGGGTCGGCCGTGTATGGTGGGCGAAATAGAGAGCCGAGCGCGCCTTGGAGGTGGAAAGGGACTTACAAACATGCCGGCAGCAGGTGGTGTCCAGCTCACGATGTCGCAAGGGAGATGCTTCTCGCACGCCGCGAGGAGCCAGTCGCGGCGCCTGGTGTACTCCATACGCAAGTTCATGAGCCACTGCAGGTACCCCTCGTGACCCCACGTCTCGTCCAGCAGCTTCCAGACCGCGACCTGCGAGAACCCAGAGGGCCCCTGGTTCGCAACCTCGGCGTGGCGGATGAAGCGCTCAATGACCTGCGCCGACGCCGTCACCCACCCGAGCCGGGATCCCGGCACGAGGACCTTGGAGAAGGAGTCCATGCGCAGCACGCGGCCGTCCGTGTCCATGCTCAAGAGCGAGGGAATCAGCGTCCCGAGGAACTCGGACACGGAGGCTGGGGGAGGCACCGAGGGGGCGTCCGGGCCGGTGTACGGCTGCATCTGAAGGAAGTAGTAAGGTTCGTCCTCGATTATGTACAGGTCGTGCTTCTGCGCCACGGCGTAAATGGCACGTCTCCGGGCGGCCGACTGTGTCGCGCCCGTGGGGTTCTGTCCCGAGGGCACGGTGTAAAGCAGGTGAGGCTTGCGGCGGTCGCCACGGGCCGCGGGGTTCCAGTTCGTGAGGATTTCGTCCATGGCCTCTGGAAGCAGGCCCTCGGCATCGACGGGGACGCCAACGGCCTTGACGCCGAGCGGTGAGATGGTCTCGAGCGCCGTGGAGAAGCTGTACTCCTCGGTGAGGACCGAGTCTTTGCGGTCCTTGTCGCAGAACATGCGGAGCGTCTGCTCGAGGGCGGCTGTGCTGCCAACGGTCTGGCAGCACTGCCAATCGGCGTAGGGGGGGCTGTAGACTAGCTCGGTATGCTCGGTGACGAAGCGCATCATCTGCGCTGAGCCGGTGGACTGGGTGTAGTTGAGGGCGATGGAGAGGTCGTACTCGGCGTTCGGCTGGTCCGGGTCGCGAGTGTCATACTTGCCGATGGTGAGAACCTGGCCAGAGGATATGGTATCTGCCTCGGAGAAGTGCGGGGCCTGGGGGACCCGGACGGAGAGCTCGGCAAAGGGGAAGTAGGCGCTCGAGGGGAGGCCGCCACCGAGAGAGATAAGGCCGGGCTTCTTGAGGTGACGAGCGGCCTGCTTCAGGGAGCAGGGGTGGCGGGAGAGGGATTCCGGTGATAGATGATCTGGATACGACGGGTGAGTGAGCGGAGGATACAATGCAAGGGAGAGCGAGCTTACGGTCCCATCGCTTCGCCTGGGGCTTGCCCACAACCTTTCCATGAGTGTTAGCATACTTAGAATGAAGGTCTCGAAATAGGTGTTCAACATACGGGAGCCTTAAACATGTCACTATCTGACGCGGCGGCCACGCCCGCTATCAGCTTGCCGGCCTTGGCCCTACGTTCGCGGACGCCATCGAATGGCGAGGGCTTCTGTCTCTTCTCGAAGACGGCCTTACTCTCGGCAGGAACGGCGTCCGCTACTGACCTGTCACCCCTCTTTGAGTGAAATGAATGCTGGGTGAGGGGTACGAGTGTCACGGGAGCCGACCCTATGTGCTGGAGCCGGAAGTCTGTAAGTCGAGATGACTGGGTGTTTGATAGGAAACCAGCGGTCCGGGGAAGCGAGCTATAGAGGCCATGACGAGCGGCTCTCACGTACATGACGATGAGTTGTGTATCAGGAGGGACGAGTTGGAGGAAGATTCAAATCCTATCGTGAGGATTTTGATTGTTATTTCTGGACTTGTGTGCTAACGTTCGTGTCGTTCAACAAGGTAAAGGGTGAAAGGCGTCGTAAGGCGCATCTGACATGAATGGGGGGGTGGTGGGGCCACCCGCAGCTACCCGCAGCTACCCATGCCATGCCCCCCTTCCCGCACGTGTTTAGGTGATTAGGGGTCCCTGACCGTCGCGGGGGTTGTGAACGGTCCCAAGTATTCAACAGCCGGACAATCGGCATTTGAGCCGTGTCCGAAGTGGAAGGAAGGCGCGAGGGAGGGGAGTCGGCCGCCGACTTGTCCGGGAAAGACTGCGCAATGCCGGTCGCTGAGGGTGGGTGGGCGGGACAGGGGCCGGTTCGGATCTAAATGGGCCGGTTACCTATCGGGGGACCGATCCAAAATGGCTTCAGTCAATTGTTGGCGGTCGGAGCTTGCGGGAATTGGCTGGGGCATCGAAAAGAGTACGGGCTCCCGGCCCGGAGCAGAACGAGCTGGCCATGCTTGGAAGAGTTCGTCATCAAACAGCCTGCAGCCCGGGTCAACGATGTCATTCTATTCTGTGAAGGGCCCAAAGCTCTTCGAGTTCAACGCCAGCGCACCTCCGCCCAAGACAGTGCAGCGGCTCCCACGCGTCACGTCGATGAAGTGTCACCGGCGGCGTCCGAGACACCTGTCGGTGGGCTTGCGCTGGCGTTATGAACCCGTGTGTTGGCATCAATGTACGGATACTCGGCAGAAACCCTGAGGAAACCCCTGTCCCGCAAGCAACACGAGTCCTCGCGGGCCGAGCACGGCGGCTCCCCGTTGATTGTTCTTCTGCCTGACACATCATCAAAGACAGATGAGATGGCAGCGCCCCTTCTGTATCTACTTTTGTCTTCTGTGCGAATAGGAGGTTCTTCTTGCACCGGCTTTTTTGTGGGCCCCCAGCCACCCGTCTACCTCGGCCAGCCACGCTATTTTCAGCGCCATCTTCAATCCAATCAGAAGCCGTGGATTCGTCCCAACCTCCGCTCGTCTCAACATCCTTCTGCCGGAGCCAATCCGTGTTGGACGGACAACGAACAAGGAACAACACGGCGTAGGTACGGATACTGTACGAAGAATATCTGCTGGCTGTTCGTGGGCCCAGGGCCAAACTTTTCGATTACTCCGTACTTGTCCCTTCATTTGCAGTATCTTCAGAACCCCACACACCACACACACACCCGCTTAGCAGTCTAGGCGGCACCGCGGCGCGGCGCATGGGGTCGTTTGGGCTTCCAAGGCCCTTGGGTCTTGGGAAACCAAGAAGAGAGGAGCCCGAGAGCCTTACACGGCCCGATGACGCTACTGCAGCTGCCAGTGGCCAGTCAGTGGCTGGACGTAACATGGAAACCTGCAGAGCCATATAACTAACTGCTGCCATCTCCCAGGGCCCGCCCGTGTAGCGTGTGTTTTTTGCTCCTGTTCTTCTCCATTTGTACTCACGTCTTGGGCCCTGGTGTTACTCAAGGCTCGAGTGCGACGTGCCACGGACTTACACGGATCCTTGCTTGCTTATTCCGCCTGTGACGTCGTCAGCTCTACCTCCCCTGTGGTCCGACTTGGAGAATAATCCCCCCCTCAGTGGGAAGCTCTTTCTCGCCCACTCACTTCGCTATCACCCTTGACTTCCCTCAAGTCTTGTAGTAGTGCATCCCCTTTCATCCTCTTCCGGCGGCGTGTCACTTCTCTACGCACGCAAACCCGCACGATGCACTTAAGAACATTGTGTGTCGCCGCGCTGGCAACAACGGTATCGGCGCAGACGTATTCATCATGCAATCCTCTTCACCAAAGTAAGCAGTCTCAACAGTCGTCACACACACACGCACCCCTAACGCGCATGAATTTGTTGCTCGTATACTGACCGCTTCATAGCAACTTGTCCCGCGAACACGGCCTTAGGCATGGCCATTCACGTCGACTTCACACAGGGCGCCGTCAACTCTTTCGCCGCCTCCGGAAACCCAGCTTACGGGGATGACGGCGTCACCTTCTCTGTCGCCGCCTCTGGCCAGGCCCCCCAGCTCATGTCGCTCTTCTATATCATGTTCGGCCGCGTCGAGATCACGCTCAAGGCCGCCACCGGCGCGGGAATCGTCAGCTCCCTCGTCCTGCAGTCCGACACCCTCGACGAAATCGACATGGAGTGGCTTGGCGCCGATCCGACGGAGGTGCAGTCCAACTACTTCGGCAAGGGTGACGTGACGACGTACAACCGCGGCCAGTTCCACCAGACGGATAACAATCAGGAAAAGTTTATGAAGTACACCATCGACTGGACCTCGGACCGCATTGTCTTCTCCGTCGACGGCACCGTCGTACGCACCCTGACTGAGGCCGAGGCCGATGAGAACCAGTACCCGCAGTCGCCGATGCAGGTCAAGTTCGGCTCCTGGTCGGGAGGCGACCCGGCCAACGCCCCAGGGACCATCGACTGGGCCCGTGGGCCGACAGACTTCAGCAAGGGGCCCTTCCACATGGTTGTCAAGGACGTCTCCATCACCGACTACTCGACCGGCAAGGAGTACAAGTACACCGATACCTCGGGCAACTGGGGCTCCATCCAGGCCGTTGACGGCCAGGTTAATGGAAACCTCGGCAAGGTGGGCCAGGTCACGTATACGGCTAGTGCAGCCGCCGAGACAGGCTCGCCCGCGCCGACGGTACCCAGAGGCGGCATTGGCGCCGACGAGTCTGCCACCGCGACGCAGACGGGCTGGCCGTGGGTCGCCAGTGCGAGGCCGACCGGCGGCTCCGTGCCGGACGGCTGGCGCATGAACTCCGAGGGCAAGATCATTCCGGACGGCGCCGGGGCATCGGTGCGCCCCCGATGCTTGGCCATTTTAGCGTTTTTTGTTCTTGGTGTTGTCGCCTTGGCTGGGCGGTAAATATTCATGATACCCATCGGAATGAAGGTCTCAATAGAGAGGAGAAGGCAAATAAGGGCAATTCAGGTCTCACGAGTCGTAATGAATACGTACACACCAGCAACTGGATTTCAGCGGGGGACATAGAAAACGGTGGTTCGCAACACACATGGACAGGGCTTTTTGCATAACATGGCGTTTCAAGGAGGATTATTCGAATTCTCTGTTAAATATCGACGAAATCAGGTGTAAGCATATAATATAGATATAGTGTACTATTTGTAGCTAAGTTATCTTCCAAAGGAAAGAAGTATAGCTTGTAAAATAATTATACTATACATACTACATTGATGTACGGATATTAAGATTGATTATGTTTTCAGCGGGAAACTAGTGTTGTAACGATGTGGTGCACATGCACAAGATTACGGTGGATCTGCTAAGCAACATGGTTTAGCTTTTGCGTCCGTAACAGTCAAGCGGCGTTGTGGCAGAGTGGTCTAATGCGCAAGACTAGAAACCTTGTTCCTTCGGGAGCGTCTGTTCGAATCAGGCCAACGTCGATGATTTTACTTTTTGGACTTACACTGGCTGGCTCTCATCACAGCTTGCCTCCGTCCGTGTGGTGTGCATGCAGTATGGCGCAAAAATGCATTAAACAAACAGAGGAATAAAATAACCGCTATTCAATTTAGTAATCAAACTGTTATTCCGATTCATTTAATGCAGATGCAGTCTAGGGTATATACTCTTCTACGTTTAGTAGGTGTCAGTGTTAATGCCCTCTGATCGCTGAGGTATGGGCACGCCGAGTCCTGATTTCACAGACTCCCACACTCAGCTCTGCGCCGTCTACGCACTTGATGTACTTGCACCGCAGCCTCTATTATACAAATCGGACGAGTAGCTATGTGTGAGCTAGATAAGGGAGATGAGACGGCTGTTGTAAGCATATATCGTGATCACAATAGCCGTTACATCTCTTTGTTTGACCTGCAAAGGATTTCCTCCAGGAAGGGTGTGGTGGTTGAGAGCAGGTATGGCCAATACCTTCAAAGATGACCGCCTGCCTCGTCACGTACTGAGCCTGCCAGAGCATCGGACATTAAAGGACTGAAAGTCGCGCCGGGAAGCGCTCACTTGGCACACGTTAGTCATGTAAAGTGCAAGCTACCAAAGTGTCCTGGAATCAAGAGCCAAACAAGGACTGAGACATCACGCGTCCACATATCGAAAATATCAGGGTTACTGAACTTGCTGTTTTGGAATTAACTAATCTAGTCTGCCGTGGGTTGTTCGCGGCTCTATACTGAAAAAGAGCGGCCGGCGGCATTGAGTATCTTCTTGCTCGCCGTCCTTGACGAGAGCTCTCTTTATTCCCCGTGGCATTTCCCCCCCCTCTCGCTGTATGCATGAACAACTCCATTGTAGCCCCACTGCCGCTGATATATGCTTTCCTCCCGCCGCCTTGAGTGCTAACGCTAGATAGCAGATCAATGCTTTGTCGCAGTCCATTCCCAGGCTGTGCGGACTGTTCGTGATTGGAGTCGAAATGCTGAAAAATCGAAATGTTTTGGTAGACAAATACAATGATGGAGATTGCTGCATGGCGAATAGCGAGTGGAGCAAATCACCGAAACGCCGTGATCAGAACTCCCAGTCTTCATCCTCAACGGACTTGATAGCCCAGCTGAACTTGTCACGAAGCGTCTTAGAGAAGAACTTCTCAATAGGAACGTCAAACTTCTTGGCGAAGACGACGGTGAGACGAGGATCGATGTAGTTCTAGTTTTTCGTTAGCACAGCTCTTCATTTTCAGGGGATTGTTTAAACGTACGATCTTAGAGGTGCTCAAGGCAACCTCCTTGTTGCCATCACGATCGGCGGCCTGCAACTCCAACGTCTTGACTCTGTCATCAAACTTCTTTACCTGTTCATCAAGCTTCTCGACGGAAGGACTTCGGCCTTCAGGCTCGACCTTCTTCGACTTGTTCTCCTTCTTGAACTTCGCCGCAAGCTCATCTGCGGCCTTGAGGCGCTCCTTAAGCTCCTTGTCGGGAAAGGGCTTCTGACCTTCAGCGAGACGTTTCTCGTTGTCCTTCTCGAACTTCTTCGTGATCTTTCCGCGCTGCTCTTCCACCAGGAACTGCTGGTGCTCGAGAACCCATTCGTCGGTCAAGTCCTCGGGGCGAGCGAAGAAATCCGCACCCTTTTTCTTCTTTATCTTACTGTCGACCTGAAGCATCATCATTTTCGTCCGCCATTGCTGGTATCGAAGACCCTTGATACGATCGCCGAGCTTCTCCATCTGGGCCTCGTGCGCGGCACCGACGGTGCGCTTATGGTTGCACAGAATGGCGACCTCACGATTGCAGTCGTTGTATAGTTTGACCTTCTCTGCAATGGTCAAGTTCTTGTGATCGACTAGCTTTTGGAGCAGGGTAGACATGGTGAATGATGCGTTGTAGGTACGGAAGACCTTCGCCGTCAGCCCCGGCATATAGTTCTTGAGATGATTGTTCAGCTGCGTAGTAGTCAGGCGGTCGAAGATATCATCGCCGTCTGTCTTTGGCGGTTTCTTGAAGAGCTTCAGGTTTTTGAAGACTTGCTTTTCGACCGTGACCTCATCGTAGAACCGAATGCTGTCCTTTCCGAGGAAGTCGAAGATGACGGTGTTGGGTTCTCGCAGGGTGATGTGCTCGTACTTCAGGGAGCAGCAACCGACGGTTTCGGCCTCGTTCTCGGCGTCCTTTTCGTTGCCTGCTCTGAGAGCAAACTTGTCGATCAGGTACACCGCCGTGGCTCTCTGTCGATCTGCCATGACTTCGCTTTTGAGATCCTTGGTGTAGTCTCTCCGGATCTTGTCGATGTGCTTCTTCAACTCGCGGGCCTTTTCAAACTTCTTCATGTCACTCTGACCCTTGATGGCACTAGCAGCACCAAGCATCACGTACTTGTACGCGCTGTTGATATTCTCCTGCCACATGGCCAGCCACGTGGCCTTGTTGTCGTGGACGACGGTCTTCCACTTGTGGCCCTTGGGAGGCTCCGGGATCTTGACGCCCTTGCCAATGTTGATGGTGATTTGCTCGGGATGCACTCTCTTCTTGAGCCTTCCAGTCTTTGGGTGTTCGCCACGGCCGCGGAAGAGACTCGGAGGTTCGACACGGAAGTTGCCGACCTTTTCTTTGCGTCCATCCCACTTGCAGTACATGAATGGCGCCTCCAATTCGTCTTTCTCTGCCTTAGCCGCCTTCTTCTCCGCCGGCGACCGAGTCTTTCGGATGGCGCTCTGCTGCTCGTAGTACTGGAAGATTTGTTCAAAGTTCATCTTGGAGAACTCCTTCAAGTCGACTTTGTTGCCTTGCTTGTCAGTCGCGTGCCCCGACTCCTTCAAAACAGCTTTGAAGTCGTCAAAGAAATTCTTCTGAAACACAGGGTTGTCGACATTGTGCTTCGAGTTCAGCATGGCTCCAAAGAAGCCAGCGACTTCCTCGGCTTCGATCGGAAGGTTGACTGGCTTCCCATCGTAGAGCAGCTTGACGTTTTTGGGAAGCGGCTGATACTCGGGCGGGAACATGACGCCATTGTGCTCCAGTGTGGTCCATTTAACACTGTCGTCTTCCTTCTTAGGATCCTTCCACCATTCGTATTCCTCCTCTTCCTCTTCTTCGGGGGCCTCGCTTTCTTGCTTCGCCTTTGAATCGGCTTTCTTGCCCGGCACCTTGGCGGAAGCGGCAGCCTTACCCTTCGCCGCTGGGGCTTTGGCCGGGGTACCTTTCTTCGCAACCTTTTTCGCAATGGGCTCATCCGAATCCGATTCGACCTTCATGCCATTCGACTTCCTCTTCGCAGAGCCGGCCCCATTCGACTGACGTTTCTTGGTCGCTGACTTGGCCAAAGGCTCATCATCGGAGGACTCCTCCTTGACAGCCTTCTTCGGTGTAGCCTTCTTTGCCTTGGCCTCGCTGGCACGGATGGTACGCGCCTCCTTGGCGGCCGCCTTCTCAATGTCGGCTTTTTTCTTCGCGAGCCTGACGCCCAGCGGCTGGTCGTCATCGGAGGATTCGTCGGGCAAAGCCGTCTCATTGTACGAAGGGGGCAGGTTTTTGGCCCTCTTTGAGGTGAGTGGCTCGTCATCAGAGTCTGTCTCTGGTATTTTGGGTTTCGTCTTTTGTCGCTTGGCCTGGGAGTCTGCTGTCAGCCTCGGGCTCCGCCACCGTCTGCCTAATGTGTGTAACCTACCAGAGGGGCGTCATCATCGCTTTCGGTATCGACTTTATAATTGACCTTGGGCAATGAGGAGCGAGATTTCCGCTTGCCATTTGTAGACGGGCCGTCAATGTCCATGAACTCATCGTCGACAGGTCCATGGCGAATGGAAAGACCTGGCGGGGCAGGTCTTGCCTTAGATGCGGTTCGGTCCATGTCGAAGTCGTCGGCTTTTGATACTCTCGGTGCCGAGACTATAGTGGGAAAGTCAGAAAGTTGCTAAGTTTTTCTTGGGTGGTTTCGCAGGCAGAGTGGGAATGGAGTGCAACGCACGCGACGAGTCAGGTGGGCTTGTGTGTAGGCGTGGGGAGAACGGGGGAAAAAAGTGACACGTCCGGCGTAAAGTGGCAGGCGCGAAGGGGGGAAGCGTCCGAAGGCGCAGAAAGTTTAACGTGGTTTGTTAGCGTACTTACTGTGTCCGTTAGACCTCGCAAGAGGTGCGTCGTCGGAGGAGGAGCTCATCGTGAGGGCGAAAGGTCTCGGTTCGGGACGTTTACGGACGAGCAAGTAGGAGCTGAATCGCAAAGTCCAAAACCGGGGCTTTGTGGAGCAGAAAAAGTTGTTATAGAAGCCGATCCGCGCGGAAGAATCGCGTAGATATAGAGGCAAGAGCCGAATGGCTGGAAAGACCGCCACTTGCTTGGGTTGTAGACGCGGGGCAAAACCCACATCAAGTTCGAATAGAGGAAGGAGGGCGAAGGTTTTTCGTGAAGGAATCGAGGGAAAGAAAGCTAGGAAAGGATGGGCGGGAAATTCATCGAAGACCTTCCAGCAGCGAGGGAACTTAATGGGGCTGCCCCTGGGAGTCTGGGTAATCCGGGAGAGCAAGAGCCAGGCCCGTCGCACCTGCGCCACAGCAATGAACCACGTGACCAGCCACCGGCTGCCGGTCAAACTCAGTTAGCCGGGAAAACGAGGTGGATGGAGTCGGGTGCGAAGAATGCTAGCCGGGGAGGAAAATAACCTCGAACCTACCAATCTCGCTCTATCCCGAAGCACCGTCCGACAGCGTCAATTGATCTCGAAAGCGGTCGTGATCAATTGGTCCCCCCACACGGCAGAGGCTCGATCTTTTTAATACTACCAACATTCACAATGCTTTCCCGGGCGGCGAGACCAGCCCTGCGGGCTGCGGCTGCGGCTCCCTCGCGGTAAGTCGGAACCCACACCTTCGCTGAGCTCGGAAAATCGGAGGAAAGGCCTGCACGCCAGAGGAGGTCGCAACCAACGGCCGGCCGGCCGTCAGCGATTGAGGAGGATGAAAAGGGGAAATGGGAAGGAAATGGGAGCGACGTCATTGAAGAATACGATAAAGAGCTGTCATGCTGATTGCGGCGTCTGCAGAGTCACTGCCAGCGCGCCTATCAACGCTGCCACCTTTGCGACCCTCCGTGAGATCGAAGGCCGCCTCAAGTCCATTCGCAACATCGAGAAGATCACCAAGACGATGAAGATTGTTGCCTCGACCAAGCTCAACCGCGCTCAGAAGGCCATGACCGACTCCCGCGTTTACGGCGCCACCTCAAACGAGGTCTTCGATTCGGCCGAGACCAAACCCCTCGAGGGCGAGGGCAAGAAGGAGCTTATCATCATCTGCTCCTCCGACAAGGGTCTTTGCGGCGGTATTCACTCCGGTCTCTCCCGCAACATCCGTCGCCAGTTCGCCGAGAAGGAGACCACCGCCGACCTCGTCATCCTTGGCGAGAAGTGCAAGGCCCAGCTTCAGCGCACCAACGCGAAGGACATCCGCCTCAACTTCGCCGGTGTCGGCAAGGACGTCCCCACCTTCGCCGATGCCCAAGCCATCGCCGATCAGATCGTCCAGCTCTCCGGCGACTACTCCTCGATTAAGATCCTCTACAACAAGTTCATCAACGCCACCAGCTACGAGCCCACCATCATTGAGGCATTTTCCGAGGAGGCCATCGCCGCGTCCCGTAAGCTCCCCCCTTCGCCATGAGCAGAGTGTTCATCGTGCCGCAACCAGTATATCTAATAGAATTCTTGCAGCCAACTTCTCCGCCTTCGAGGTCGACGAGGAGGTCCTCCCCAACCTCCGCGAGTACGCCCTGGCCAACTCCATCTACTGGGCTCTGGCCGAGGGCCACGCCTGCGAGATCTCTGCTCGCAGAAACGCCATGGACGTATGTCATCCCCCTTGACCCATCGTCTTCTAACTACTTTTGAGCCTGTACTGATTTGAGGTTTGCAGAACGCCTCCAAGAACGCTGGTGAGATGATCAACAAGTACCAGATTCTCTTCAACCGCACCCGCCAAGCCGTCATTACCGGAGAGCTGGTCGAGATTATCACTGGTGCCACCGCCTCCGAGGACATGTAAAGCGGGGTTGGAAAAGCGCGCATCAGATAGAGATGATTGCCACCTCTCTTCCCTTTGTATCAAGCTACCAAGGGCGGCTAGTTGCCCTCAGTGTACCAAATCCTCGCGAATACATCCTGATCTAGAACATGGATAATTCTGTTTCACCTTTTACGTTCATCCTCAGGATCAAATTCTTGCCTGCGCCAGTGTTGTTTTTGTGTTACTGTGGACTGCCTATTGAGTTATAGTGTACAAGGCTTTCAAGTTTATGAAGCAAAAAAAGACTCGCGTCTCAAACCAAAATGATGATGAGTATTATATGTTGTGGGTATGCAGGACTCCTATCAACGCCGGTTGCAAAGTACCATGACCTCAGATGCCACAACGCGCACCGTTTGCAAGTGATGGAAAGACGGCCGGCCAGCCCGTTCATTCGCAGCCGTTCATCACGCGACGAATCATGCTCCAAGTAGCGCCTTCCAACCGCAAAAGACATCCTCAAGAACCAACGTCGCTGTCGTCACTTTCGGCATAGCTGACATGCTTCGTCCTGCGATGCTTCTGCGCACTGCTCTCCCTCCGAGAACTGCTGCCATCCCCGTTCTTGGGGTTGTATGGGTGCTGCTGCTGATACGCCGCCATAATCTCAACGTAGTCCTTGTCCCACTGCGCCGATTTTTCGTTGTACACCGCAACAGCCTCGGCGTAAGCTGCCTTCTGCTCCAGCGCCTGGTCCTCAAACGGCTTCTTCTCCTCAGACGTCGTGGCCCTCCACATCTTAGACGTCATGACGCGTACCTCGTTGGGGGCGGGCCTCTTCCGCCCCGCGCGCTCCTCTTCGCACTTTTTACGGGCGACTTCGAAGAAGGTCCTGCTGTAGATGAGGTAGGCGTTCGCGGTCAGCTTGGCCGGCCGCGGGGGCCTCTCGCCGATCTTGGATTTGATGTACTCCCAGGCGGCGAGCTCATAGGCTTCCAGACGAGCTTGTTCCGGATCTTTGGGCCCTTCAATTTCTTTGCGCTTGTTGGAAACGCTCTCCTTGGGCAGGACCAAGGGTGTTGGAATGGCTATCGGACCGAGCATGCAGTCGACGACCTCTGATGCTGCACGGAGTCCCGAAAGGTAGGCCCCATGGACAGTGGCTGGATGGGTGCCAATGGTGTGCTCTCCGGCGAAGAATAGGTTGCCGATCGGGCGTGACATGGCGTCATAATCATCAGGCTGCATATCTGGACCGGCCGACGAGTAGCTTCCTCTCGCAAACTTGTCCGAGGCCCAACGTGTAATGACCGACTCAGCGGGATACGGCACAGCAGGTCCGAAGACGCTGCGTAGAACCTCCGTCGCCTCGGCGATCAGGTTGTCGTTGCTGTTATGCTCCGTGTCGAAACCAGCGTCACCCGCCATTAGCGCCACGAGACATGGCAAACCCGTCGTCTGGGTGACGTTGAACCATTGGAAAAGGCGCCCTCTCGATGATTTGTAGTCGCTTTGGTTCAGACTATGTCTGTTAGGGGCATCTCGCAGAACGCCAAAGATGTGCCGCTCAGTATCCCAGAACGGGTGGTCGTAAACGAGCACCAATTTGTTGAGCACTCCATATCCTATACGAGTGATCACATCCGTCTTCCACTCTGGTAAAGGCGGGTCGAACTCGACGCTGCCATGCTTCAACACACCAAGCGGTATCGTCGAGACAACGTAGTCTGCATCGAATATCGATCCGTCTTCACAGTGAACAGAAGTTCGCCCAGTCTCCTGCGTGTCATACTCGATCTTTCTGACGGCAGACCTTGGCCGAACGTCGAGAGGCGTGGGGCAGTGCATGAGACCTCTGGGGACGCTCTGGTATCCGCCAACGATCATTGTGTGCTTGCCTTCCCATTCGTTGCCTGCGTCAATGTCCCAGCCACCTAAGCTGAGGTTGTGAAGATTTGTGGCGTTGCTGTATTCCAAGTTTGCCACGTGCCAGTTGATTAGCCGATGGTCTTGGGCAGTCAAATCCACAATGTTGCGATACTGAACGACGGCCTCGTCCATTACTGAGCCGAGCGTAGCCGCCGGCAAACCCACGGCTTCATTCAAATCAATGTTGGCGTCGCTCGCCGAGCCGTTTCTCAGTGTCCACCCCATCAATTTGACCTTTTCTGAGGCCTTGAGAATGCCCGGTGTGCCAGGTTGGGTATGGACGCGTCCGGTCAGCTTGTCGGAGGATACTGGCACCAAGTTGACTCGCTCGGGCACGTTCTGTTGAGAAACAGGTGGTGCATGTGGTAGAGCGGCAGTCGCTTCTTCAGCCTGGCCGATTGTTCTGTGACCGTCACTCACAGCATCTCGCGCTTCATTGATCAGGTCTCGGTTGCCCTCGATCAGCTTCGAGGGCTGTGACTTGAACTTATATTCGCTGACTCGGTCCAGGCAGTCGTTGTACAAATTCTCAACGAGTTGATCTCTCACGTAGTCAACAGGCTTGCCGTTTGAGTCGTAAATGGTCGTCTCTGATCGCAGGGCACGGTATGGTAGACACAACTGTGCACGAACTAGGACGTTCATTGGATTGCCGCGCTCGAAGCCTGTGATGATCATCCCGCCCATCTCGGCGGTAAGCCGTTCTCCGTCAAAGTCCGGCAGCGGATGCTTCGGGTTTGATTTGAATTCCCTTGAATAGACTCTTCCGCCGACCCGACTACGCCCTTCAAGCACGACAACTTCGGGTGGGAGTTCGTCGAGCGCACGAAACCGATCCGAATATTGCTGTATTAACCCGTCGAGGTGTCTTGCGCAGCCCAATCCAGACATACCGGCACCGATGACCACGATTCTTTTTCTCCTGAGTGTGTTTTCAGTGTCTGCAGCCTGTCCAGCTCGGTCGCTTGTCGCCGGGAGTTCTACACAGCCAAAGTTGATGTAGCCACGCCGCACTAGCCAGTCGTAACATACGCTAGCGACGTCAAACCACCGCACGTTGGCGCAGCCAACCGCTTCGTTCCTTGCCACTGCAACGCGCGGGTTGTTGTACCAAAGTCGGAGGATGCCGTTTCTGATATTGAGATATGTAGTGACCTGGACATGACTGATGTGCTGGCGTAACATCTGGTATTCCTCTTGATGCAGTGCGTATGGGTTTAGCCTCGAGGACTCGGCAGCTTCTATGCATTGTCTCGCGTATTCATAATTTGAGAGATTTGACGGGATGGACGACTTTGGCTTTACATCAAAGGAGCGCCGGACTACCTCGCGTATTGGAGGGGTTTCAGTCGATGGCATGGACAGTTCTTTATGCCCCTCTAGGTCCACAGGAGTCGTTGCCTTACTAGATACCGACGAGGGCACTGAAGACAGCTCAGACAGCTCGTGATCTGACAGATTGGTCATCGGCGACTCGAACGATTCGTGAGGGGTATCGTGCGACTGGATATGGAGGGTTGCCGTTTCGGCGTCTTCTATCAGCGGCGAACTGCTCTAGGGTCAGCAAAAAGACCCACGACACGCTTCGGGGATAAACATATAAACATTGTAAAGGCATTGAGTTGGGAAACAACAATAATAGCCACGTACTCAGGGCTAGATGCAGGTACAGAGGACAACTCTGCCTCATCCTGGCTTAGATCATCCAACTCCATGTCTTCTGTCCAGACGACAATCTCCGGTGCAATTTCAGAGATTGCCTCTGATGAGATCCGACTTGATGGGGTTGGTGTCGTCGACTCTGCAAAAGCCGATGCGGAGATCCGTCTCAGCGTGGCATTGGCCCTTGAAGGCGTGAAGTCTGATATGGGTGAGTCCTGACCGGGGTAATCCATCAATGAAACCTTTCCAACCCCGGATTCCTGCTTAACACGAGACCTCGGACTGGTTCTCATGTTTGAGTCGTCGACTCGGGTTGTGGTCAAGGATGAGCTGTAGGTATATGTTGATGGAGGCGGGTTGATCGGCGATAAAAGTTGCTCGGCCTGAGGTCCTGTCCGGGGTTGTGTGTGATTTGGCGGGCCTATTCACGAACCGATAACATGTTACGAGAGATCAGCTCAGATGAACCTGGATAGCCTCGCTTCACTGGATAAGACTCGTCAGCCTATTTAAGTTCTCGGGTTTACGAGTGCTAGATATAAGAGAATATGCGAGCTACCGACCGACCTTGACTGCAGAGACGCCACTGGCCCCAGCTGCAGAGCACTGTCCCGTCCTCGGCTAGCTGTCCCAATGTCGTCAAGTCGCGATGGGAGAGCACCAAATGAGGTGCATGAAACTCGGCTTATTGTCCTAGACGATTACGTTGGGGAAGAAACAAAGGCGTATGCATGAAGAAGGAAATCGTCAGATACATGACCCGTTGAAATCGCTAGGTTCGGCACTGGACATGAGGAGCTCCAGCGTTCGAGACAAAAAGGTGGATCACGTGATACTCTGTCGGTTCTGCCGTAGTGGCAAGCCACACCAATGCCTGCACTACCTAGGTAGTTGCAGCAGTCCGAGAGCCAAACGGGCAACACCCTCCGACGGCAGTTCGCTGACTCGGGACACTGGTCGGACAATGCAGGCGCCAAAGATTAAGGAACAGAATATGAGGTTGCTTGCTTTAAACCGAGAATAACCTGCCAGAGAGGGAGGCTTATTATTTAAAATTCGGTCGCACCTTTCACCTTTGATTACATCGCTTCACTCCGAACCCTCCGTCACTCGAAGCCTCTCCGAGCAGCGCGTCTTACGGCGTTGGGCTTGCAGGCTTGCCATTATCTTTCGCAAACGATTCCCTCTCGATCGCTGCGTCCATCATCCGGTCACCGTTTATTATCGACGTCGTACATATGACGATGTTTCTTCGAGCTGCAGATAGGATCGGTTAGTGATCGGTTGCTTCGAAGATACACTCTGGAGTCACTTACATTCTTCCTGCTTCGCGATGAACCGCAAGGCAGCAATCTCGGTGAACGTTATGCCTCCGACGAATACAACGAATACCGTCTGCTTTTCTGTTCCTCCTGACAACAAGGCCCGAGCCTTTACAGCTTTCTCCTCGCCCTTCTGCAGTTCGTAAGACGTCTGCCCACGAACGTGCTTGACAGCCTCGTCGAACCCATGCCAGCCCTGTGCTGCGGGTCCTCCCGTTGCAGCGCTGGCCCCGTTCCCCCTCATGACTTTGAGCAGATACTGCTTCTGCAAAACACACTGGACAAGCCGGACTGACAACGGCGCGTATCCGCTGTAGACGTATGCAATGTCGTTGGGATCGTCTTCCTGGACTTCGTCGACGATGAGCCGAAGCAGTTTGCGAAGATAAGTGTAGTTGGTCTTCGTCCCTGTGGGATTCCCACTGGCGCCGGTCATGGGAATCATTTCCGCCAAGGGGGAAGATCGTGACAGAAACAGCTGGAGCTTCTCGAGATTGTTCAGAGTCAGAATGTGTTGGTAGCCGTAGCCTTCCAGTATAAGCCGCCGGAACTGGTCAAACTCCTTGGGTTTGATCCCGCCAGATATGCACGAATAGATGCAAAGAAGCCTGAGAACTTCCGGCAACGGTGTATCACGAGCTATCAGCTCCTCAATGGCGTCAAACTGTGAGGAGGGGTCTGCGCCAGCCGCAAGATTTTGTTGGGCTTCCAAAAGACCTTTGAACTGGTCTGTCCGCGTATACTTTATAATTTCCTCCGCCAAGCCTGTATGAATCCGAAGGCTTTGCTGTTCGGCTTGGTACCCCGGCAGCTTACTGACAAAGTCTTTGAGCTCCGCGATCGACTTATGGCTATTCCGACCCTCGTAGTCCTTTTGCAAGTTCTGTAGGCGGCGAGCAACTTTGTTGAGCAAGCTGCCCACGATAGCAAAGTTGGTATCCCGGAGTTGCTCGTATAGCTTGTCGGAGGAATCCAACTGAATTTTTCGTTTCCTAGCCTGTGCACTGGTCGTCGAGGACTGGGACGGGGCACCAACCACGGTAGTGTCGACTTCAGCTTGGTTGTTCTGGATGCCGAATACCTCATCAATGAGTCCCTCATACGTCAGCTGGGTCAGCAAAGGGGTGACAAAGTCCACTTCGCGATCGATTATTATGACGCTCTCGATGAGTGTGCTCGGTGTCAAGCCGCCTCTGTTCGTCTCATTTGCATCTTCGCCAGCAAGTATCTCTTGTCTCATTCGCGCCAAAAGCTCAGCCACTCGTTTCGCGTTGTCGCCTTTGCCGATGATCCGGGGGAACAAGCCATGATTCTGTTGGATTTCCATCAGAGCTTTGGCGAGCAAGAATGACGGCGTGACATCCCTCGAGAGATAAAGATCGCGAAAAGATTCATCCAGCTCGAGCGAGAGAACGTCTTTCTCCAGAGGAAAGAAATACAACGGCAACTCAGAGATGTTGACATCGCCCAAGACGCCCGCCTCCTCCAGCAGTTTGTCGGAGACAAGGGTCCGCCGAGGCACCCAGAAGATGTGGAACTCATGGCCGGTCTGGCTCTCGCGCTGTAAACGTCGAATCTGCTCTGAAAGGCCGTTAGCAGTGGACTCGGCGCGCCTAGCCTCACCAAAGATGGGCTGAGCTGAGGCTTTTACTACCATGCCTCCGTCAAACAAGGCATCATATGACCAGACCAAGCTCGAGAGCCTGGAGCCGCTCAGGTGGTACGTGGAAAAAGGAAAGCTTCGTGGGTTCGCATCGTAGAACGCGCTGACCTGCTATTGTTTGTGCATGACGCGCGCACTCCCCGCGAGCTATGAAGATGACATTCCGCTGGCTCGTATCTGCATTCTTGTTCTCGAGAAAGAAAAACTTGTCCACGCCGTATTCCTGGAGAGTGGCGACCTTGACGATGGTGCTAATTGGGCCGGCCAAGCTGCGCTCAAGAATGAGGTTCTTCTTTCCACGAACCTGGTTGCGCCGAGGTGATTAGCTCTTGGGCGGCGGCGGTAGGTTGCCGGCTCGAAACGCCTTACTTACAGCCTCGAGCAGATAAAGGAGGTCCTTGCGCGCCTTGTCCTTTATCTGTTCCGTATTGAAGCCAGCTCTAGGAGCCATTTTCAGCTCTCCATACAGTTGGAAGTGTGTTTTTTCGTGGTGGCGGCTTGGACTGACTGACCGCTGCTCAGTGAGTGAGGTGGAAGGTCAAAGTTACGCCATATCTGGAGTTACCTGTCACCCACCCATACCAAGGTACCTGTCGGGGCGGGAGATTAGATAAGAAACGCCCACCATCACCTCAGCGGGGTCTTGGCGGGAAGAAGAAAAATGTCACTTGGGGGTATCCAGTTCGCTCTACGGCGGATGGTCGTGGTGTTCCATGTCGGATTAGCGGGGCCCGGCCACTGAAACTGCGGCCCCTCAGTGCTGTCATCATACAGGGCTTTATATTGTTCGAGATCACTTTCTCACAGACGAGTCGGCGATCCGTCCGTGGGACAAATATGTTTTACCGCATGAATATGAATATGTTGACCGGGCACCAAATGCCACTATATGGCCTAGTTTCTGGTAAATACGTACACTAGGCAGCTAGCAAGACACCACCTAGCTAGCCGCCCAGCCTGATCTCACACTGCCCGCCATCAACACGGGACCAAACAGCGTGTGCAAGGGGCCCGGTTCCGCTGTGAAAGTTACAGGTGCTCATCTCAAAGTACCGCTCCATAAAGGTGTAGACGCATTCTGCCTTTTGCAGAAAACTAACTCGGTAACCAGCTTGCATGTCCTGAGTTACCGATGTGTATGCCAAATCCAAATCCAACGCCTAAAACAACCCTGCCCCGTATGACACACTCCTCTTGATCAGACAGTGTTATCATGATAGTAGAAGTCAATGTCCCTAGGTCGCAGTCTGTTGCTTTTGACGAACTCGTCGTCCCCCGCCGGTCTTTCGTTCTTCTCGTTGCCAGTCAGCATGCTCTGTATGCTCATGCAGACGCTCTCAACGTTTTGCACGGGACTCCAGCCCTGGCTGCCGAGCAGGTCCAGGCAGATTATGCCATTAGAGTAGATGTGAGGATGCATGGGAATCGGTCGCTCGGTCGTCTTAACGAAGGTGACCTCTGGGGGTTCTACGAAAGCTGGTTAGATCCGACTGCAAGGACGACTTGCGGTGAATGCGAAGGGGCATACCTATAGGGTATTGTTGTGAGAACTTGAACTTCAGTCTGTAGACCTGGTCTTTGTACAGCGGGTTGTCGTCCAAAACCCTAATGTCCATGAACCATTCTTCAAAGTTGTCGGCCGAAATGAGATCAATACCAGGGGGTAGGTCGGTGTTGAGCTATGAATTCAAAAGTCAGAAAATGTCGCGACACAGCGTGCACACGCGCGCAGCTCGATAGCAGGGGGAAGCGTTGACCGTGACGCAGGACAGAAAGCGGCCTGGATGCGACGGACCTTGGAAAGCTCTTTGGCCAGCCGCTTGGAAGCGAAGCTGGACGCCATTTCGAAGCGCGAGAAGATGCAGTATGATGCGAACCAGTCCACGCGAGACAAAGGACGGGAAAGGGAGGTAAGAGTAGGTAAACACTGGAGCAGATAAATGTTGGTGGTTCAGAAAGCAAGGCAAGGCAGGCAGGCCACTGAGGAAGGAGGGGCTTGTTGGTAGTTGGAGGGGCCGCAGAGAGACGGTACCCCACGATTCGGTGGTTCCTGCCGAGAACAGCAGTACGAGACGGGGCAATGTGAGCACGCACGCCGGAAAAGCAAACACAAGAGCTGAGGCGATATCTGGATGCGACTGCAGTCGGTCCGGGGCGAGGCTGTTGCGCCCGAGCCTGTTCTATTAGGAAAGAGTCAAATACCGCAAAGATGCAGGAAAGGGACGACGAAGAAGAGTTGTGCCGTCAGAGAAGATGCATTGATGAAAAGGTAGCAGGCAGGTCTTTGTTGGTCGAGTTCCGCTAGACCCGCGCGAAAAGACACTGTAACAGCAGACAGCGCTCAGATTACAGGCGCAAGGTCGGTGGCAGATTACCTAAGACTTTTCGAGGCACAAATGTCGCTACGAGAAGGGATTGCGGGTGCACCGCCATGGACCAGAAAACGCATATACTAGCGGGTCCCATTTTACTTTCAACAATTCAAGCAGTTCTTGGTCCCTGAAAGAGCGTTGTCGTACCCGCATGCTACATATATATGTAGGTCCGCACATGGCGGTAGACTGTAAAAATGCCCCTGGCTGTGGGATTTGAGGACACCGTTCCGGCCACCAATGTTAGTCCAGCGTTGGCTTACTCGATTGTCGAGAAGAGTATCTGGGCCGATGACTCGAGAAGACCCTTGTGTGTCTTCAAGGGCCAGGCAAATAATATCTGGGCTTGGAGAAGGGATAGAAATTGACAATCGAACATGTGTGCCCGAAGCTTCCCGAGAGGCATGCGAACATGTGAAGATCAGACAACAACCATTGTCTTGTGTGTGCCCGTAGTCTTCTTCGGCGCATGTGTAGACTTGCTCTCTGAGAGCCTCGTGAGGAGGCCTTGCTGTCAATGTGTATTTATCGCTGCGTGTTGTGAGTAAGTAAGAAGTACTACCAGATCTGCCTACATTGCCGGTTTGCCATGCGCCTACGATTGGGATGCTGGTCAATCAGACGCAGAAGCCCTAGGCAGGTAGGTATTCATTCTGTGCGACCCCTTCCGCAAGACGTCATTACAGGAAGCCATTGTTTGCCTGGATGGGCCTAGGCCCTTCTTTGCCTAGGTAGGTATCTATCTACAGAGTACCTCCGGAGCCTTACAGCTCAGCAACCAACTTGCAGCGGAACCGGCCTCCTCAGCCACACTTTTCAGCCAACTGTCTTACTAGTCGTCAGGATGCGACGACCCACCCTTGGGCCCTTACAAGTGCATTCATCACGGCCATGTCCGTGCTTTCCTTTTCCGCCCCTCATTTGTCTGCGGCTGAGCATCCTGTTTAATTATTAGCAGCCCACAAGGCTCACTCCGGCTTGCCATGGCCCCTAAATGCTGTTAACTTTATGATGGATGGATGAGCTGCCTCCTTTGCTGTTTGGCCGTACTGCCTACCTCGAGGTTGCCTCCGTTGCCTGCTCTTGTGTCTTACGGGATGAGGGAAAAGTGAATACTGTGCTGTGCGAGATGCCCGGCAGAAATGCCGCTCACCAAGTTACCGCAGTGCCTAGGTAGTTTAAAAGGTAGGTACTCAGTAGACGCTGGACCACCGAGTCTCTTCCCCGTCTTTGCTTGTGAAGCTCACCTCCTTACCTCTCTTCCTATCGCACTTCCAGTCTTCCTTTTACCCCACTTCACCCCTCAACCCAAGCACCCGCAGCTCCCAGCACCCCCAACCTGGACCCCCTCTCGCAGTCGACCTTGCAAGTCTCCATCAGCAACGCTGCTTGTCCTTCTAGTCCAGGGTTCGAGCCTTCTCTGACTGCTTGAATTTTCTCTTCCCCTACGCCAGGCTCAAGCATCTCTCCCCCATAAACGCCCGTCTACGCTCCCGTTCCTTTCGCTCAACTCCTGCTTGACAATCTATTCCATCGACCCAGCACTTCTCGTGGCCCAGTCATCCGACTACCCTTCACTCACTGCGACCGCTTTCTCGTCTAACAAAATGAGTTGTAAGTGCCACCGTCGATCGCGCTGGGTTCTGGTTCCACAATCCCTGCGAACCGCCAGCTTCCCTCTGTTTTGTTACTTCAGTCGTCCTCGCCTGATGAAGCAACTTCTCTGGCCCTGGCGCTCTCGTGTTACAACCGATGCTGACCACAAATCCGTCTACAGTTTCCAACATGCTGAGCAGGCTGCAGGGTCAGCCCGAGAGCTACGACAAGAAGTCCGAACCCCTCCTCGATTATACTATTGTGAAGATCGTATCCTAATGTTTTCGTTTCAGGGCCAAATACCGCTTCGGACGCACCCTTGGAGCTGGAACGTACGGTATCGTCCGTGAGGCTGACGGTCCCACTGGCAAGTGCGCCGTGAAGATTATCCTGAAGAAGAACGTCAAGGGCAATGAAAGGATGGTATACGACGAGTTGGATATGCTCCAGCGCCTCAAGCACCCCCATATCGTCAAGTTTCTCGACTGGTTCGAGTCGCGTGTAAGTGCTGTACTATTTGAAACCATGTCCTAACCTGGCAGCTCTGACAACCGCCCTGCAGGACAAGTACTACATCGTTACTGAGCTGGCTACGGGCGGAGAGCTCTTCGACCGGATTTGCGAGCAGGGTAAGTTCACGGAGAAGGACGCTTCGCAAACCATCAAGCAGGTCCTCGAGGCCGTCAACTACCTGCACCAGAACAACGTTGTGCACAGAGGCAAGCTCTTCCCGAAGTCTCGCACCATTCTCACGCAGTCTTGCTGACTCAAAAGTTAGATCTGAAGCCCGAGAACCTTCTCTATCTGACCAGAGACGCCGAGTCTGATCTGGTCCTGGCCGATTTCGGTATCGCGAAGATGCTCGATAGGAAGGACGAGGTTCTTACAACAATGGCTGGCTCCTTTGGCTACGCAGCCCCCGAAGTCATGCTGAAGAAGGGTCACGGCAAGCCCGTGGACATGTGGTCCATGGGTGTTATCACATACACTCTTCTCTGCGGCTATTCTCCTTTCCGCTCCGAGAACCTCCAGGACCTCATCGATGAGTGCAGTAATGCCCAGGTCGTTTTCCATGAGCGTTACTGGAAGGATGTCAGCGATGATGCCAAAGACTTCATCCTGCATCTTCTGCAACCGGAGCCCGTGAAGCGCTGGTCGAGTGAGGTTAGTTGACCTAGCTGAACGCTGTCAAGATCAGACCATTGACAAGATAACAGGAGGCTCTCCGTCACCCCTGGCTCAGCGGAGAGAACGCCACCGACCACAACTTGCTTCCCGAGATCAAGGCGTACATTGCCAAGGCTCGGCTCCGCCGCGGCATCGAAATGGTCAAGCTTGCCAACAGAATCGAAACTCTCAAGGCCCAGGAGGAAGACACGGAAGACTCGGATTTCCCGGCCGATGCAATCAGCGCAGCCGACCAGTCCAAGCACGTCGGCGCGCATGACATCGCCGTTGGCGAGAAGCGCAGTTTGTCAAAGACGATCAAGGGGGCCATCTTCCGCGAGGTTGTCCTTGCCAAGGTCCGCGAAATGAAGCAGCAGGAGGATACGCTCAAGGTGAAGGAGGAGGCGGAGAAGGAGCACAAAAGACGCAGCTTCCAGGGCTGATGAACGATGCCTCCCTCTCGACGGCGATGCTGACGGGCTTAGCGGGACCCAGGAAGATGATACCACACGGGTTGGATGACACAGCGGGGCCCGATTGCGGCTCTAGAGCATCTATTGATGTTGTTGATATTTCCTTCCTTATCGCGTTGTTCTATTGGTTGCGCACACATTTCGTTTCAAGCCCCGGTACAGGACTTCGTCACTGTTGATTTATTGTTGCTTTGTCGGAGCGGGTCGGAGGAGCAGAAAAGCGAGGGACACACGTTTTCCACATCAAACCATCAATTTCTTGAGGAATCAATTTTCGCATTTGCACCGACCGGATATTGCTTGTATTGCAGGTCGTCTGGACAAACGCTATGGGCGGCGTTTGACAGATCTGGCCACCTTAGATGTTTGGCCATGTTAGTGGTCCGGTTCAAGCAGTGTCGGTTGTCCTGAACGCCGGCGAATGCCCTTGTAGGCAGGGTAAACGTACACAACTGAGCATCCAAGGCATCAAATGGTATAGGAAAGGTACAGCTTCCAAGATGAACTTTGCGAATTGGCATTGCTACTACTTGAAGGCCGGCATGTGGCTGCGCTAGAAGGATAGCCCCCTCCTTGCTCTAAACTACTAATACTATATTGTGTAGGCTATTCGTTACGAGTCGTTGGTGTGATTTGTACAAGGTGTACTTGAGAAGATGCGAACGAAAGAAATAGACCCAACCTCGAAGAATTCAGGGAAGAAACCGTCATGTCGTGCGCCGTCTTGCTCTTAGATGCCGAGTCAATCGATAGATAAAAAATCGCGTGAAACGCAAATGTTGCCTCCCTTTTTGGTTTACCCTGGTTACCGATCCTGTATGCTTTTGGTCTGTCGTAAAATAGGAAGAATATGAAATGCGCCTTGAGAAAAGATGGCATGAATACCATTGAAGGGAAAGTGTGCCGGTGGTATCATATGGAAAACTGGGAGCAGAAAATGCGAAAGGTTGGATGGGTGGATGTGATCCGGAGCTAGATCCAATCCATCACGATAACTCGGCAAGGACGCTCTCGCGAAGCGCCTCATAGCGGCTGGCGTCGAAGCGGCGACGCTGCCAGTTGTTCTGGCGGAGACGCTCGATCCGAGCCTTGATGTCGAGGTTGCGCAACTCGTCGCTAAGCTCCGGGGTAGCGGCTCTAGTAGGAAGCGAGTTGACAGAGGGAAATGTCTGAGAGGGCGTGGTAAGCTGCTCCTCGATGTCTGCAATGTGGACTGCGATTTGTGATCGCAGGCTGGAAAGCAAACCGCAGTAGCGGTGGATGGAGCGCTCCTGGAGGAAGTCGAAGGCATCGCAGTCCTCATTCAAGGGCTCGGGTGTTGGCGGCTTCGCCATCTCCTCGGGCTCGTCAGCGGGTTCTGGCTCCTCAGGAAGAACCGGGAGATAGCGCGGCTCGGGTTCTTGCGGGGCACACAGGAAGTCTTCGAAGCCAAGAGTGGGAGAGTCGGGGCGGATGAAAGGTTCCTCAGGAACTTCGCAGAAGGTGACGCGCTTCTTTTGTGAAGTTTGATTGTTGGAGAGTTTGTTTACGGCCTCTTCAACGGAGTAGACAGATGGGGTAGGCGATGAGAAGGCCGTCGAATTCGTCCATGTTCGAGATGAGGAGCGAGACGAGACTGAGCTTGAAGGGGAGTGCATGCTCGATGTTGCTGCTGAGGATGGTCGCGATGAGCGGGCCATATTCTCGTCCGCAGCCTTGCTTAGATTCGATGCCTGTGTGTAGTGATCCCGGGCTTGCTGGAGGAGCATTGTGCGGTATGGAGATGTGCCCTGCAAAGGGCGGGAAAGCATATCAAAAGAGCTGGCAGCATAGAAGTGGAGGTAGATCAGGTATGCCGGCTCAATGTTCGCCTTCAGTTCCGGGTTAGCGATTCTGGCCCAATTCAATCTTTGTACATGTAACTTACAGATTCCTTTATATTGTCTAAGATTTCGCAGCAGCGCAGAGAGCATGGCCGATATTTTCGGTTCATATACTGACGCTTGACTTCGGACACAGCCTTGCTCCATTCTGCAGAGGTGTAAGGCAGGACTGGAAGCGATGCCGGTGTTTGCATTGACAGGCGCCTCGAGGTGCGCGATTTTTGAGACACAGCAGGACTGACTGGTGTCGTCGTTGTTCCCGTTGACTGTAGCGCAGAGGCGCTTGACGACGCGGGTTTGTTGGCGGGAAAGACGATACTGCCACGGGAACCGGCAGCGACGGGCTTGAGAAGCAAGGGTATTAGACCGCCCATCGCGAAGGGTCGGTAGTGTGTGCTTGTTGGGAGAAAATTTAAAGTCAAGTCGCCTGAGCAAGCACTTAATGCTGAGAAAACAAGTTGTTGAGACAGCCGGGTAAAAGTTTCGACCCGGATGAGCGAGGAGCGACGAGTAATGGCTGGGAAACACCCAACGAGTCGATGCAAGGTGATTCCGTGTTCGGTGTAAGTGGGTAAACCCCTAGAGATGCGTAACGGGCGGTGCACCGGGACTCGGGAACAGTCTCAAGGCGTCTGAGATTGGCCTAAATTGCGCGCGAATTGGTCGTTGGCCTCAGCACTGAGAGTGAGTGATCTCCAACCAGGGTTTGTGTTAGGCGCCGTCCAGGTGGTGTTGAGTTGAGAGGTGTCCGGGATCCCCACGTTTGTGCCTTCGAGGCTATTCAGACGAACTGGGAAGGGATGACGTGAGTAGGTCGCAAGATGCCAATGTGGTGTATATCAGGTGTGCTTTACGGTGGATCAATCGTACAACCTTGCAGTTCATGAAACCAGAACGACAGGTTGTGCAAGATCGCACGGGGCAGGCTTGACGTCGAGGAAGGCAGAAACTGTGTGAGGCCAGCCAATTGTAAGGACCGTGTGCGGTTGCAAGATATTGGGTGAAGGTGGCAGCTGGAAAGCAAGACAGAACTTCGAATGTGAGACCAGCGACGGAATATCAGTCTTGGGATGACGAATTGCCGGCCCACCGAGTCAAGGCTAGAATGCCACAAGAAAAGAAACCGGTTCGTGGTAATCGTAGGCCGACGGTCGGAAACTTGGTAGTGTGGGTAACACCGGGTGAGCAAGCAAGATGATGCGAGAAACCCACGAAGAAATGAGAGGAGAGGCTGGGGAATCACGCGGAGAAAGATCGCAACAACGCAGAGGACGCCCTGCGGGCACGAGGGCATTAGGAGGGGGATGGGCCGTATTCAAGTACCTCGTGGGACGCATCCAGGGGAGGTGATTTCGCGGGTCCTGAAATGGGTGTCCGTCGAGCTCGAGGCTCGAGCTTTTCCCTCTGTCTAGTTTGCTTCACGCAGGATGTTTGCGCATCGACGTTGGGCTAGTGAGAAAAGGGGAACAAGCTTCAGGCATGGCCCGCGCAATGAGATTTTTTCGTCTCTTTCGAGGACGGACCTGCTTCTCGTGCTCCATCTCTGGGGGGTGCGTTCCACTGGCACCGGCGTGGCAGGGGAACACAACCCTTGCTGCTAGCCCTGCCCGTCGTTAGTGCCGCGTATGGTCATTGGTGATGAGGTGGTGAATCCACATCCAATGCACGTCTCTTGCGTGCAGATGTAGCTCTGGTTTACGGTACTTTGCATCACTGACCTCGAGTACGCGCTGCCACGCTGCGTGTCAGGCCCATTCACCACGGATACGCTGGAGAGAGTGTTTCCGTGGCACGCTGCGAGCTGGGAGGCGCTGTTTGGTGCCGTGGGAAGGCCTGGGTTGTTCGGGGAAGCAGGGTAAGCAGTCACCTCTGTAATCTGCAAGTCGCAAATAGTTCCCACCTCGCGACTGGGCCCTGGGTAGTCCGCTTGGTGTGGGTGGATAAGCTACGAACGGTGCTCGTGGACAGAGGCGTAAGTTGTGACGAGGGTCCCGGACCGTCGTGATGGCGTTTGTATGTGCGCGATCCGTATCTCCGCACGCACAAGAGCTGGTACTACTTGCAGGCTGAGAACGTCTTGCCAGTCCGACAGTCGTCAAGCAAGGATGAGCTCTGTGAGTGTTAGATTTGGAATATGGTAAATGGGATGGGTAATCGGGCGATTTGCGGTCCCGTTGTGGATTGCACGGGACGGACGGAGATGATTCGCTCGCCGGATGGACTGGTGTCTTTCAGCAAGAGGGATGATGCTGATGAAGATTCCGTACTTCAAGTTACGACACAAGCCAGAAACGCCATGTGTGTCTGGTCAGCAGGGAACCGTGTCTCTAGGAGATCAACGAGCCAGAAGCCAGAAGGACAAAGTCCGAAGAAGCGAAGAATAATCGGCTGCCTGCGACATCAGCGCCACTAGCTGGGTTAAGTGCGGACGGTTGGAAGAAACTTGGGACCCTTGCTCCAGAGGAAAAGGGAAAAGAAACGTGCCTGAAGGAGTTTGCTTGTGAAGGATTCTTTCCAACGGTGAAGCAAGCATGTGGCGGAAACCACACCACAGTTTCCTGGCTAATGGAGGGCTTGAGCAGCAAACACTCACCCGGTTAAATTTCACCGCGGTGGGCTTGCATAGCCAACAGTCGAGTCTGTCGTCTATCCCAGTGTCCAGGTCCATCAAACACCTTCCCGCATGCTACTGTTGCCGGACGGGTCACGGGGTGGCTATCGTTGCCCTCGCCTGGAAACTGGACAGCCCATCCCTGTATTGCTATCAACACACCTAGGTACCTACCTGTCTACCTACCTATCTAAGTATCTACCACCCTACCTGGGGACTAGGTAGGGATCCAAGGTACGGATACTTGTAAACTGGCCAATCCTCGTACCTACATACAGACACAATATCTCAGGTACACTAGGTAGGCACCGGACAGTAGTTGCCCAGGCATGCTCCTGCACCGGAAGCCATGGGCCGACAACCGAATGATGGGTCCGCTTATACCCCTGCATCAGATCTTCGTTGTCGTTCCCTTCCTCGGGCGACCGTCACTTTCCACACAGCTTCCTCCCCTTCCACGCCCCATAAGATAGTAGCCAGTAAATTGCCAGCCCTCATATAGTAATTTACCAGTCTCTAACCTAATACAGCAATCTACTACTGCTACTACCACTGCTACTACCACTTTTGCCTCGTTAATCCTACTACTATTAATACCCTATATAAAAACTACCCTTTTTATAGTAAACCTAATATTATACTTTAATACCTATAAGATCTAAAATCTAGGCCTTAACTACTAAAGAGTACTAGCTATATATATAGCTTTATTATTATAATAAAGGTATTACTTTTTAATAAAAAGAATAAAGTAATTATAGCATATAACTTAATACTATTTACAACTATATTAGTAGTTATATCTTAACTATAATAAAGTAAAAAGCTTTAACTAAATAATATAATTACCTGTTTATAATTAATATCTAATATAATAGTAATATCTAAAGATAGTAGGTTATTAACTATAGAGAACTTTATAACTACTAACCTACTAGGCTACTAGTAAAGACTAGTTTAGTACTATTACTACCTTTAAGAGGCTTAGTAAGGATAAAGTTACTTTTAATACTACCTATAATAGCCTTATATAAAAAATAATTATTAAATATATTAAAAAGCTTTCTACTAGTAATAATATAACCTTATATAAAATTATAGCCTAGCTAGCCTATACTTAAGAAATTATTGTTAATAGCTAATATATCTAAAATCTCTAGTAAGAAATATATAAAAGTAAATTTAGCTTACTATCTTCTATATAACTCTTTCTTTAATAACTATAAGTCTATAAAGATATTATTTTTTACTTCATTTAATATAGTAATAATAAAAAGATTAATAGTATTTTCGAAACCTACTAGCTAAATTTAGTAATATTAAAGAGGTTGTTAAATTAGAATTAGTACTAGAATATAGGATTAATCTAGTTCTAGAAGGAAAGGGGGTAAGCAAGGTAAAAGTAGGGCAACGCCTAGCGCTAGCAAAAGTGGGGCAGCAACAGCCTACACTTTCGCCTTAGTAGGCGTGTAGGCTATAGTCTATCTTAAATTATATAATCCTAGTTATACTTATAAAGTTATTACTAGATCTATAAGATCTATAAATAACCTTATAATAACTAACCTTTAACTATCTATACTATTAAACTAATAGAGGTATTTAAAGCTACTAATAATAAATAATACCTATAAAGTTAGTATAAATTTACCTCCATTATTTATTTTAATCTCTATACTAATAATATATTTAAGTAAACTACTTCTAAATACTAATTTTTTAGGTAGTTAGCTTTACTACTATTAATATAACTTTTAATATACACTTTTACCTTATCTCTATAAAAATAACTAAATTTTATACCTAAGTACTTTTATAGCTGTATTAAGTATTAATTACTAGTAGTATTTCTAACCTAAGTATAGTTATAACTAACTTTAATATAAGTTTAAAGTATGTAGTTAAGGAAGTACTTATAAATACTAGGTGGTAACTTTATAGATAGTATATAATAAAAAACGTTAATATAAATATAAAGTTAAAATAGGAAAGGCTATAGGCCTTTAAGGCTAATAAGGCTACTACTACTAACCTTAAAGGTTAAGGTAAAAATACTACCTATAAGGCTAATAAAGGGATTTTATATTAATAATAATAATAACTATAATTATAGTTATCTAATAAGAAGGAGTATTCTTATAATCTAGATAGTATAGTAAAGGCGTAGTAGGTATATATTTATATATTAACTATTAATATCTATAAGAAGGTATAGAGATCCTTAAAGTAGTAACTTTTAGATTAGCTAGGTATATTACTATAATATTACTATCTATAGATCCTAGATTTTATACTAATATCTATAGATATTATTTAGTACCTCTAGATAACGTATATTTCTTACTTCTATAAATTTATTAATTATAAAATACAAAACCTATATAACTATAGTATAAAGATAACATTACCTATAGTGTTAGGGACTGATCACTATGGGGCATAGGGGGGGCATCGGATGGGCCTGGATAGGCCTGGGGGAGCCTGGAAGGGCCCGGGCGCAAGAGATCGGCCGGCATATCTATAGTCTGGACGGATCTAGTGAGGCATTTAAGGGCCTCCTGCGGGGCGAGGGGCCAGCAGAAGGGCAGATTTGAATAGTTATCCTTCCCCATACCTACCTATCAGTCTCTTAAGGGCATCATCGACTCTTTCACTCTGTGCGAACCCAGCCTTTTTCTAACATATAGGCTATAGAAGGTTATATTATAAGTTAAAATTATACCTTACTTACTATCTTACTAACCTTTATATACTTTATAAAAATATATATATAAAATAGTAGATTAAAAGATAACTAGGTATATATTATAGTATAGTATTAAGTACTACTACTCCCTACCTATAGTTAGATTCTACCTTATAAGCGTGCTTCTATCTAATTAATATAACAATTAGGGCGCCCACCTCTTTTATACGGTTGTATTTGTTAGTGGTTATGAGCCTAGCTTAATTGAACCCCCCGGTTGCAAGGTCGGGAGTTCTATTAGATTATAGGGCACTTTGGAGGGCACTTTCTGTGCGCCTCGGAGTTATGGAGTTAACGGTTATTTCGGCCCGATCTCGGCCCAGCCCATTAGCGATCACGAGGGGACTGCCACGAGCTTTGACCCGGGCAGTAGGCCTTGTAGAGGCCTTAGGCACCTAGAAAAGGGGTTCCTACAGGCTAAGTCGAGGGCAAAGGCCAGGCGCAAGGGCAACATAGGTTTTTACTTAGATACATTATAATATACGCATATTTAACCTTTATAAATTACCCCTATTAATTTAATAATTAAGAGTTTTATTTATTTAGAAATTGACCATAATAAGTACTATAAAGTAATTTCTATACGCTAAAGGAATATAATAATATAACTAATAACGTAAAGATTACTCTAAAATCCTCCTCTAACTAGACTATCTAGTTTAAGTAGCTATAGGCTAAGGCTAGAGCCTACAACCTATAGGATTTAATTAACCTATTAAAGACTAATTCTTA
>PUHP01000189.1:10396-21316 GCA_006783085.1 Colletotrichum shisoi
CCCCCCCCCCCCCCCATTCCTTTTTCAGCTATCTATCTTCTTGTTCTGCCTGTCGACGTGGGTGGAACCGAAGGGCGCATCCATGATTTCCTAAGGTCTTGATAGTGAACTTGGGTTCGAATTTTAAAGTCATTATTTTTTTGGCGTTGATATCGGTATCGAGAGGGAGGCAGGAAACGGACAACCGGCCAAACTAACTCAGCAAGCCTCCATCATCCATCACCACCTGAGATGCACACACGCGTTTCCGGGACAGACGCGACGCCCACCAAGCTCTCCCGCCAGCCAGAAGACCTCTCCTCCTGTCTCTGCCTCAACGAGACGGGGCCGATCCAACCGTTGGACCGCATGGTGCGTAGGAATCCACACGAGCCGAGATGCGTGCCTCCAACACGACCACAAGAGCGGCACGACCACGTTCGCTAGACTCTGTCTGCATCAGGGCTTCCTCAAAAAATTCATCCATGTGGCGCATGGAGTCAGGTTGTTGCAACCTCTGTGCCCAACAAGTGTGGTCAAACACACATGTTGTTGGCGGTGTGCTACGAATCTGAGAGCCAGGACAAGGTCCCTCAGCCATAGACAGGACGCATGAAGTCGAACCGAAGGAGGAAAGCACTGCCCAAGACTAGCAGAGGGCGGGGGGACAATGGCGAGTTTGCTCAGATAAACTCGCGTTATCCATTCTTTCAAGTGCGATATAAATTTACAATTTTCAGGCCCTGTACGTTATTCTACACCCGCGGACTTCCTTGGAGCTGTCTCTTCGGCCCACCACGATAGGCTTTCGCCGTCACCAGCCTACAGCTTCGAATCGTTCTTACGCCCACTCTTGACGTGCTTTGAAATTTCTCCCCGCAGGAGGAAATCCGGATATCTCATGCCTTCGTCGGTCCCCACAGACAGTGCGCCCTGCCGTCTCCAGGATCCGCCGTCAACGGGGATCGCCTGGCCGTTGACATAGCTGCCGGCGTCGCTAAACAGGTAAACGGTGGAGTCGGCGATGTCCCGAACAACGCCCCACCGGCCTTGCGGCACCACAGAGTCGGCCTTGGCCTGGTCCTGCTGGCTGCTGGCCAAGCGCTGCATGCCTTCCGTGTCCTTGATCGGGCCCGGAGCGATGACGTTGCTGGTGACCCCAAATGGCCCATACTCCAATGTTACCGAGGCCATGAGGGCATCAACAGCTGCCTTGGCCGCTGACACATGGGCCTGCAGTGGCATACCCGTCCAGTGGAAAGTGGCTGAGACGAAGATGATGCGACCGCCCGTCCGGCCGTCCTTGCTCGGGGTGGGGTTCTTCTTTGCCGACTCGACCAGATATGGGATGGTAGCCTTGATAGTGTTGAAAGTGCCCAAGACGTCAATGTCGATGACGGCCTTGAAAGCGTTAGGGCTCATGCCGGACAAGGGGGCGATGAAGTTGCCAGCGGCACCCGCACTGTCGGATGTCAGTTCCGAGAAAGCCCCATCCAGAAACATCAGGAACCTACATGACAAAGTCGATACCCCCAAGTTCATTGGCACACCTGTCTGCGGCATCTTGCAGACTCTGGGGCTGGGCGCGGACAGGTCAGTTCTGGCATGTCTGAGACGTGCGAGATTGGTTAACACGTACATTTCTCACGTCGCAACCGCCGATGCCGATGACCTTGGCACCAGGCCTGGCAGTGGCCAGGTCTTTGGCCATGGCCTCTGTCTTTTCGACATTGCGGCCGATGATACAGGCGTTTGCTCCCAGGCGCACGAGAGCGCGGGTTTGGGCGCTGCAAATGGTTCCAGCGCCGCCGGTAACAAAGGCGACCCTGTCATCTAAGTTGGAATGATTAGTCTCGACGGCCTTATTGCGGGGAGGAATCCCGGCCAACTCACTGAAGATCCCGTCCTTCCACACCGAACTCACGTACTCGGACTCGGGGACAGGCATGTTGACAGGTGGTGATTGTAAAGGACGGATATAGGTGTAGCAAGCAAGTGGAGAGAGATAAAGACGACGTGCGGGACGTGAATCTTGCACGAGATAAACAAACACAAGAGATGGAACGTGAGAAGCCCGACGACGGGGAGTTCTGACAGATTATACAGCTGTAAAGGTGCGAAGGTCCGTAGGCGATCTAACGTGACACAACAAGAAGAAACTAAATAGAGTCCGGCCGGTGCGATGTTCGGTTGTTGCATGTAACGGCGACGGCAGTGCGCAGCTCCAAGTGTCAGCGGCAGCAAGTAACGCGACGGACCTCGGCAAGGGCAGGTTGCAGTGCGGAGCCTTCCGCAGCGACCGCAAAACACCGAAACCTTGATTGACGATTAGTGATTCTCCTGCTGAGTCATCGATTTCTTGGCGAGACACGGGCGAGAAGACCGCCTCGGCCGGTAGCCGCTGTTTGACTCCGAGGGGCAACACAGGTGACTCAGCTAGGATATTGTTTCCTCAGGTCCGCTCCAGTGGCACCTACAGGCCACCTAGTAGCCCTCGCGCCCGTTCGGGGGCTAGTTTAGCGCGTCTTCCCGCGCATCGCCCAGAAGGAGACGACCGGCGTTTATCAAAAGCTGATGAAGTCCAGCTCCCGCGACATGGCACCTTGGTAATCGCCCTGGAACAGGGTCGGGAAGAGCAGGTGACCCATCATGGAATCGGTCCTTTGGAAAATCAGAAACCTGTCGTGTGCCGATAGCAGCTAGGTCGATTGAATTGTAGTTCGAACTCCGAGTCCATATCAAATGTCAACCCTGCTTCAAAGAAGCGGGCTGTAGAGAGCAAACACAAGCATATGCGATAGTAGGAGCATGTTTGGGGCCAACGGCGTCACCTTCTCAAACGTAAGAGCCACCCGTAGAACCCTGGACTCTGGTCGCGTTTACGGTCCATCAAACCACTGCAACGAACGAGCTAACCTCGCGGCTCAGCCAGAGGTTGGCGCAGTATTGACCTGTTGCGAGGCTTGTTGCTGTCGTGCATCAGACCTGTTGTTACTGCCGGGGAAGCAATACTTGTTTGCCACATGCTTGTTGGAAGCGAGGAAAGCAAAAATGACCCGTGGCCTAGCTACATCTCTGCGGCCATTGCGCATGACGGTTTCTGGCCAAGGAGAGGGGTAAAGAAAGTTGTCCCATAGAGTTTGATGAATCGCGGTCGTCGAACCTCCGACCAATATCGCTTTTCCTTACCGAATTCTAGATTCTTTGGTGACTAGATTGAACATAGTGATCTTCAAGGCGCCCAGCATGAGCAACACCCAGGACGACGTTTCCGCCGACAACGGCCCCGTCATCGTGGCCGACGATGTCGTGAGCACCCACCAAGCACTCCTTTAAAGAAACCCCGCATCCCTGACCAAACTCCTAGCATGCCGACGACCCTGAAGACACTTCATCCGACAGAGCATCAGTAAGTGCATGCCTCCGACCTCGAATCACAAAGCCCTGCTCACCTGTGTCTCTGTAGAGTATCGCGTCCTCAACTACGAGCGTGGCTAGTTCAATTCTCAACCACCGCGTTGAGAACGGCAGAACGTATCACAGGTACAAAGATGGCAGTAAGTCTCCCATAAACCCATGGGCTGCAGACCAGACCTCACAAAACCAGAATACAGCTACCCAAATGACGAGAGGGAAAACGACAGGTTGGGTGTGTTGAAACCCCCCACTTATTCGCTTCTGTCTCCTCTCACAATCACCTAGACTTGCAACACAATCTATTCCTTCTCACGACTCGTTACAAGCCCGGCCTTGCCCCTGTAGCTCAGAAGGGCTCTAATGTGAATCGAGTCCTGGATGTTGGTACTGGCACTGGCCTCTGGTGTGTCGAATTTGGCGAAGAGCACCCCGAAGCAGAGGTAATGGTCGTGTTGCGAGAAAAAGAGAAGGGGATACTAAGCACGCCACAGGTAGTCGGCGTTGATTTGTCTCCGGTTCAGACAACATTGTGCAACCCCTGCCCATATTATACTTGCTCGAGGCAGTTTTGCTGACTTCTTTTCAGCGTCCCGCCCAATGTCAAGTTCGAGGTTGATGACATCGAGGAACCTTGGACATACCAGCATCCCTTTGATTACATCCATACCCGTATTATGACTTCAAGCATCTCCGACTGGAAGAAGTTTTTCCAGCAGTGCTTCAAGTAAGTGGTACCAGCCTGTACCTGTGTTGCCCCTTTAATCAATTGGCTGGATAGATCCCTTAACCCTGGCGGCTACATCGAAATGCAGGAAATCCATGTTCGACCTGAATGTGACGACGGGACCATGAAACCAGACTGTGCGTTTTTGAAATGGGTTAAGAAGGTAGAGGAGGCCTGCAATATCCTCGGCCGCCCGTACATCAACTGTGACCGTTTCTTGCCATCGCTCTTGAAAGAAGTCGGTTTTGTTGACATTTCCATCAACAAGTTCAAGTGGCCAATCAACCCTTGGCCTAAGGACCCTTACTTTCGGGAGCTTGGCCTTTGGCAATATGAAAATTGCGTAGAGGGCATCGAGGCTTGGACGATGGCTCCCTTTACTAGAGCTCTCAACTGGACAAGGGAGGAGGTCAACATGTTCCTCATCGACGTGCGGAAGGATATGAAGGACAGGGGAATACACGCGTACGTTCCAGTGTGAGTCGCCGGCTTCCCATTCCTGCTTTTCAAACTGCACCACACTATGTTGTTATCGCCACCACCTGTATGTCGACTCGCCGCTTAACTGTTCTCTCACTAACCAAGCAGCTACTTTATACATGCGAGAAAACCACTCCAAGAGGCGAAGTAAGTCCTCGGAGACGAAGCATGCTGGCTTATCGCAACCCATTCAAGTATATCCCAAATACCGATGTTGTTTGGGTCTGGCATGCTGAATTGCAGGCCCCCGGAGGTACGGTCACATTCCCAGTCCATCGCCCTGGTGCGCCGGCCCAGACCCGCGCCTCAGATTGGGTGAGCAATTGGATATCGAAGTTGGGTTGCTCCCAGTCACAATCCACCATGCTGCATAATACTGTGGCTTCCGTCTTAGGAGAGTGCCGCCGTTCCTGATACGTCTGGGACCCTAGCTTGTTGGGAGCAAACAAAATCCATGAACAAGCAGCGCCCCCTGTAGGCAACCTGCATGATCATCTCCAGCCAAGAAGAGGGGTAGCATATGTTTGTCAGAGGGATAAATGGTCCTCATCCTACAACTTTCAATTCCTTTCGTCGTCGTCTTTCAAACGCACCGCTCTCGATTTGATCACCTGCGTCTTGGTCTTTGATTGATGCCACGATGGCCGACAATCAAGCCAACGCGGTATCTGCCAATGATCCTGCGCCCGCCAGTGATCCTCCAGCTCCCGATGGCCCTGGTCCTAATACCGGCCCTATCATTGTGGCTGATGACGATGTAAGGACTCTTGGGAAAACTACAGCAGCTGTGCCACTACTGACTGGTGGATGTAGCTTACAGATGACGCCACGTCTGACATAGCAACTGTAAGCAGAAAACCACCACTGGCCTGGTTTCCAACGTAGTGGGTTCGCTTCTGACAGAACCAGAGCGTGGCGTCTTCAGGCGCAAGCTTGGCCAGTTCGATCCTCCGACACCGCATTGAGAACGGAAGGACTTACCACAAGTATAAGGATGGCAGTGAGCTACATTTCTTGTGTCCATATGATGCATGATCACGTACTGAAATCAAGGAGAATACGCCTATCCCAACGACGAGAAGGAAAACGATAGACTAGGTACGTCGGAATGCCTGTGTGTTGGACTCTATTCTTACACACTGCCTAGACTTGCAGCACAACATCTTTCTCCTTACACTTAACTACAAGCTGGGTCTTGCTCCTCCGAATGATGAAAATTTCGGGGTGAAACGCGTTCTTGACATTGGAACGGGCACCGGGTTATGGGCCATTGACTTTGGGGAAGAGCACCCAGAAGCTGAGGTAAGTCCGTTGTGTACTGGAAGAGGGAATTGTGCTAATGTAACATAGGTCATTGGTGTTGATCTCACCCCGGTTCCCACTGCATTGTACGGCTTAGTTTTTATTATCTTTTATTGCTTACTGACTTATCTCAGCGTTCCACCCAATGTAAGATTCGAGGTTGACGATATTGAAGAGCCCTGGATGTACAGTCAACCCTTTGACTACATTCACACCCGTGCAATGACTTCAAGCATTGCAAACTGGGGAAAGTCTCTTAAGCAAATCTACAAGTAAGTCACTTCTAGATCTCTCAAGTTCTCTGCAAGCTAACGCGTCCAGCGGCCTTACACCTGGCGGCTATGTTGAGTTGTTTGAGGGTAACTTTCGACCTGAGTGTGATGATGGGACTCTGACTCCTGAACACGCTCTCTCGAAATGGGTCGATAAGTTCGAAGAATGCGGTAGGATCATGGGCCTACTCATCATTGATGTGCCAAGTCTTGTGCCCATACTGAATGAGATTGGGTTCGTCGATGTGACCATTGTTAAGTACAAGTGGCCCATCAATTCTTGGGCAAAAGATCCACACTATCGGGAACTTGGAAGCTGGTGCTTGGAGAACTTACTGGAGGGCATCGAGGGCTTTAGCATGGGACCTTTTACGAGATGTCTTGGATGGACCAGGGAAGAAGTCAACGTCTTTCTCATCGATGTCAGGAAAGATCTGAAGGACAAAAGCATACACGCCTACAACCCTCTGTAAGTATTCGTGTCCTTACTGTTCTCCTTTTTGCTTCATTTCTCCTTCCAACATTGTTTTACACCAGCTCGCATTTTGGTAGTTCTATATCTAACCGATACCAGGTGGACGATCTATGCCAGAAGGCCGCTTGAGGAACCGGAAGAGCCAGCACCAACTGTTTAGTTTCAGCTTGAGAGATACTTGTTTGGGGGAGAAAGGGGTTATCGTTCTCAAGGGCCCTTAGAACTCACATGTCACCACAGTACCAGTTCCTCATATCGTTGTTTCTTTCCAATTACAGCTGCAGAAATTTGTAAGAGCTGCAGGTATCATATGCATTACGTTCTTGGTGAATTTGAAGATAAAGTGCCGCACGACGAGGTCTCCTTAACGTTAGATCATAGGAAACTTTGGAGCTGTCTGTCGCCGAGATGACATCTGGAGCAGAGCCAGGGCGGCCAGACAGAGTACACTATGGTGGCAATGATGGCGTATATGAACTTCGAAACTGTGGATGCTCCAGATACATACAAAATAAAGATCGCGACTGATTGCAGATTGTTTGGAGTCAGGGAAACGGAGGAAGTGTAAAGAGTGACGGGAATTATGTACGAACTTTACTTATGCCCAAGATTTGTGCAAGAGCCTGTGCAAGTATCCAACCTCGGTACAGCTTGAGGCGTGAGGTAGGAGTGCCTAGTGCAGGTGCACGGATAATTTAAGCTCAGCTTGCCCCATACGGAAGCTCCACTGGAGATATCCACTTAATTCTGGCCAACCAGATCGCCCCGAAAGAAACAAATACAGCCCCTCTGTTTTCTGCTATTCCCGCGCAAGCGGCGAGCGGCAGGGCGGGAACGTCAGAAGCATCAATCAATCCGGCCAAATCGCCCATCCCCCGCCTCGTTCTTCTACCTTCCCGTTTTCCAACACCTAACTGGCCCAGCTCAAGCCACTGGTCAGACCAGGTCCAACAAAGAGCACCTCCGTCCCTCCCCTTCGTCAGCGACGGGCGCCCCCGACTCAACCAACATCCATCTCAGGCTGTCAGCTTCAGGAACCTCGACTCGCCATCCCGCCCTTCCCACCATCGAGCTTGTAACAAGACCTTCCACACCCAAAGCTTCCGAACCATTCCAGCCGCCATGGCCTCCAAGGGAGTTTCTCTCCTGAAGTTCGTGGGAACTGTTTCCCTCGGTCTTCTGACTGTACGTGGCTATCGCCCCCGAGCTTCCCTATCCCGCCGCTGGAGCTTGGCTCGTCGGATCATCAGTGACGCCACTATTCCCATCACCCCCCTTCTTCCCCCGCACTCAGAACTCCAGGGTTCCGACGGTTCCCATTCGCGAGGCGCTTCGTCCTCTCGACCACTGGACCTTCACTAACACTGCGCACCAGGGCCTGTCATACTCCCTCTCGACCGTCGCCGTTCCCTCGATCCTCTCCCTCCCCTCCGCATCCGACGCCCTCCGCGCCTTCAAGAACCTCTACCCCGGCGCGACCGCTCGCCTGCGCATCCTGACCGGCGTCTCCGCCACCTCGTTCCTTCTTGCTTTCTTCCTTTCGCCGCGCGCCTTCCGCCATCCCTACCTCGTCTACTCCTCCGTCCTCTGCCTGACCTCGGGCCTCGCCGAGCAAATCACACCTTACATCCTCAAGAGCTCCTCCGAGTCATCCAAGCAGTCCATTGCTGCCCGCCGACAGGCCAGTCGTGAGCGCGAGGAGGCCCGCAAGGCCGCCCGCCTCGCCCGCCAGGAAGCGCGCATGGAGGCCAGCTATGAGGTTCTCGGCGACGCGCACAGCGACGGCGCCGGCAGTGCGAGCGGTGACGAGGCCGCTGCCGCCGCTGCCATCGAGGAGGAGGAGGCGCTGAACGGCGAGGAGGTCCGCGGCGAGGTCGAGAGCTTCAGGAAGACACAGCTCGTGCAGTCTGCCGTCGCCTCGTTCGGCTTCCTCTTGTCCGTCGTCGGCATTTGGGGCGACGGCGCCATCCAGGTCTTCCAGAGTGAGACCGTCATTGTTGGCGTATAAGGCGATGGTGCACGAACAACCTGAAAGGGGATGTTTTAGCTTGTGAAATTGCTTGCGTACCTATAGGAAGGAAGGAGTCTTGAGATTGCGTGGGCCGGAAACAAGATGCCACACTTTTGCTGATGCCACTGGAAACCGTCATATTCGTTACATATTCTTCTCTACTACCCCGGCCTAATGAGGGTCGGAGAACATGGTAAAATAGACCATTACATCTTCACCACATGCCGAGCCTGCACAATCTCCTGCTGTATACAGTGGTGCTTTTTTTCTCCGTCTCTTTTCCGCTGCTCTGTAGCTTCCATCTAACAAAGCTCCAGACTGGTAAGTCCGGCGGATGGCGAGGTGTCGAGTTCCGAGCCTTTCGTTTCGCCCCGGCAAGCCGCATCCTCATGCAGAAACAGGCATTGATGTCCACTGCGGCGGGCGTCTTCCAACTACGTACCTCAAGACTTGAGCCGCTCGCTTCCAGCCATGTCATCCTGCGCGTCCTTAACGAGGAACCTGTGACAAGGTCAGCAAAATGTTTCCCTTCCTCTTTGTTGAACCGGAATCGGCATTGCAGACTTACCTGTACATCAGTATCGTGGGCGGAATCGTGCCCAGATGCCACAGACTGTGTGCATCCAGGGCACCCCAAAATGGCGGGAAGTCGAAGAGCTCCAGACTCATGACCGTGATGACACTAGCGACGACGATACTCGGCCAGATGGCCCATCCCCTACGCGACTGCCTGTACTTCCTGAAACTGAACCACAGCCAGAGGACGTTCTGGATCATACCAACAATGACGTTGGCCGTCATGTTATACGTGTAATCCCAGCGTACGCCCTTAAGATAGGCAACGTGCCCGCCGTACAGCAGCACGCATAGGAGAGTCCACGCGCGCAGGACCGACCTCCGGCGCGGCGTGGGGCGGTCGAGGCGCATGATGCGCACGACGGTGTAGTATAGCCCGTACAGCACGCTCGCGCCGGCGGCGAAGTAGTCGAGCTGCTCGGTGGCGACAAAGTCGCGGGTGTGGAAGATGGCGCTAAAGATCCACGAGGCGATGCCCACGCCGGCGAGCCACTCATACCAGGGGCGAAGCGGGTAGGAGGCCGGGAGGACGGCGCGGAGCTTGCGCCAGCCGTCGTGGTGGGCCCAGAGGTTGCCCAGGCTGAAGAGTGTGCTGAAGGGCTCCTGGATGCCGAGGAAGCGGTAGAAGGGCCATTTGCCGTGGAACTGGACCACGCGCTCGCCAGCGGCGATGCGCTGTTTCGTGATTATGTGCTGGCACGTGTAATCGCATTCGGAGGCGCAGGACCAGAAGAGTAGACGGCGGTGGAGGGCTGCGGTTGCGGATGTGTGTTAGCTTCTTAGCCCCCCGCGTGCGACCGGCGAACAAGAGAAGGAAAGGGAGGCGTACGGATTGGCGTGGCCTCCTTGCCTGGGGCGCAATTCTCATCGTGACAGACCTGGGGAGCAGTGCAAAGGGACATGTCAGTTGCGGGACGTCGAAGGGACCTCTCAGGCAGAGCGGGTTGCGCACGCGGCGCATGTGGAGGTACCAACTTGGACGCATTCTCGGAACTCTGGCAACCGGTCACCGTAGGACGCCTCGACGGTCACGGCGAAAAAGAGGAGAGCACCAACGAAAACTAGGAACAGAGGAGACTGCGATCGCCTCCCCGCTCGTGGGCCATTCATGACGCCGGCATCTATTGCTTGCAGAATCTCTCGGCGGTCGTCACAGCAGGGAGAGTTAGCGGCAGCGGCAGCGGCGCGGCGTGTGTGCTGTTGACGTACGGGGTGAAGACGGTCAAGGTGGGAGGTTGACGCAAGTAAGTATATGATGGGAGGAAAAGGTACCTCTGGGACGAGGGAGACGGAGGGGGCACAAGGGGTGGTTCGGAGGTCTCGGGCGGCCACAGCATTCTGTCACTGTTGTTACCTAGGTACCTACCTAACCTTAAGAGTTACACTGATCGAAGGACGGTCCGGGTTCGAGGTGATGACCGGCTGGGAATTTACGTGTCTGATTGGTTGCGTTTGCAAGGGCAATCAAACTTGCCGGGGTCTAGTTTTTATGTCCGATCTGTTGACAGGGGGTGCTCCTGAGCTAGATTCACCTCTAAGAAAAGAAGAAAGCATCACCATATTCATCGGGTTGGATTGGGTTGAGCTGGGTCGGAGATGGTGATGGCATCAAATACTGCTTCTTCTAGCCAGACAAACTTATGCAACAACAGAATGTCTCTCAAAAGTCCCCCCCCCCCCCCCC
>PUHP01000189.1:30691-43143 GCA_006783085.1 Colletotrichum shisoi
AAGAGAGCAAAAGAAGAGAAGGAAGGGGGGGGCTGTTCTCCATGAGTCCATCCTGCCCTGTCTACGGCCGAGACGAGGACCCTGGATCAAGTTAAATGAGAAAGCCAGGGGTGAGCCCCGCGGCTTGTGCGCGTGCGCGGGAGCCGGAGAAGTCTGAGGAGAAGAAGAGAGCAAAAGAAGAGAAGGAAGGGGGGGGGGGAATGCTCTTCTCCCTTGTAAGCACGGACAAGTTACTGGCCAAGGGTAACCAAAGAACAAAATCCCAAGGTTTTTTTTTTTAAAAAAAAAGGGACGAACATGACTTCTCCACCACGCAGGTAGGGGCTTGCATCTTCTATCTCCATCTCATCAGTCGTCACGGTCGGCATCGCACGTGGCCACCAGGGCCCGTTTTTGATCCCAAATCTCAATCTCCCGTTTGCCGTCTTTTCCACCCTTGACCCGGATGATGATGATGATGATGCCCTTGTTGCCGCGGCCCTTGTGTTGAGGGACCCGAGCTGCGCACGTTTGTGCCTCGTATATCGCCATTGTTCCCTTGATGAACCGTGTAACGACAGGAATTGGGTGACAGAACCTGTGGTTCTGGGGCCCGCAGGAGAGGCCCCCAAAAATTTACAATCAGAAGAGGGAGAAGTCGACAAAATAAATAAAAACACATGATCTTGTTACGTCTCTCTTTTTGGGGATACCGAGCCCCTTTTCTGTGCATATAATCAAATCTTCACCTCCCATGTACATATTGTATCAGATGCACGGCCATGACTCCTCGAGTCTGAGGATGGGTAGTGTTGGTGTATCCGTACCAATACATAGATAGATAGGCCTAGTGGTGGCCTTCGTCCCGCACGCCACGTTTGCCGTCTTGACTCTTGGGAGCCCACGGGGTCCAGGGGGCATCGCGCCGTGTCCACCATTCCATAACGCTACTCAGACAATTAATTGACCTTGGCCCAGCGGGCCAGCACCAACGAATACGGCACATGTTCCCGACGAGAGATACCGTGCTTCACCGCGAGGGCTACAGCATCGGGTCCTCAGAGCGTGTCGCACTCTCATCCCAACACAAGGCAACCCGATTCCCTGGGTGAGGGCGAGGCACTAAAATAGAAGTGGTTACACTCGGAATCTTCCCAGGCAGCCCACATGGTGCGAGGTCTTGCAGAACATCATCTCCGGGGGGGGTGGGTCCTCGAGTTGTTGTCAGAGCGTAATAACGCGCCTTGTCTGAGAGACAGATGACATCGACATCGCACCGACGCCGACTTCCGTGACCTTGGGAGGCCAAAAGGTCATGCTGCACAGTCGCCCAGTCACTGTCATTGATTGGGGATAGATTGAACAACGATATCGCCCTGACGAAGTGTCCAGTGAACGAACCGAGCCCCAAGAAGCACATTGTGAGGCGAGCCACATCGCATTAAGGCTCATGTCGACAATCGTAGATCACCCAATCAGTGTTGTCGGCGATGTCAAGCCTCTTGGGGAGGGACTGAGACAGTGAGAGACGCTGTCGTTTTTATTTCACCTGTGGCTTAGCTAGCTTTCCTAGCGCCTGACTTGTTTTCTTCGGCGGCGCTCAAAGCAGTCCACCGCCGTTGGCCCATTAGTCCGAGTGTATCTGCTCGTCGGGCGTCGAGAAAGAGGGGGCCGGATCGTGAGGGCAAAAGTTTTCGTAGTGGCCTCAACTCAGCGTCGGGGAGGAGACCTCACCAACAACCGGCAGGCGCGCCGGCCCAACGAGCGACGGGGGTACGCACCACGCCATGCGTGTAATGGGCTCGTCAGCACCAATCGCAGCTTACGACGAATCTGTCGTACCGGGGGGTTCCACAGTGAGGCAGCTTTGGCGACGAGGTTACAACGCCAGCGGATGAGTGACGGTCCGGGAACGCCCCCTCCCCCCCACGTTGCACATCGGTCATGTCCTTAGCCCGGAGTCTTGGGTGCCTTGTTCTGTATCGCAGCTCGCCTTCCCCGGACGCCGGTGCGTATTCTAGGCCCTGGAAGACAACCGTCTTGGAGGAACCCGCCAACGTTCGCCGATGAGGACGCCATGCAGAGTGCTGCCTGCCGTCTGATTCGATTATCTTGTGTGGTCAGCAACGGGAACCCCAACCACCTTGAACTGTGGTGCATGGCTTGACGGACGGGGCGGGAGCCAGCTGAACCGCACACGCACATCATGCATCCTGCCGAATGACTTTCCGAACCTGTCAGAGCGTGCGACGTCTCTTTTGTATTGCAGTCTTCACCATGAGCGAGCGTCCAAGAGCCCACTCGGTGAAAGACTAGGAGTGAATGTTGCCGCCGAGCAAGGTCGTAAGATCGGTAGTTGGGCCCCGGGAAACCCTTCCCCCGAATTTGTCGATCTGGACCGGACAAAAGATGGATACCTAGGTGGTTCATCTGTCTGTCGAAACACATGGCTGATCGTCAAACTGAACTCGAGACTGGGCCGGTGGTTTGGGCTCAAAATCGTCTACATTCCAGGTTGGAAACCCTGGTCACTGTCCATTATATTGGCGATAACGGTATTGTTCCTTATACTTGATTGCCGACCAGCATTTTCGTGTCCTGGGCCAAGTAAGATGGCGAGATGGTGATTGGTGAACAAGCACGACCTACAGATAGCTTCCCCGGCTTGTTCGTTTCAATGTAAGGGGATCACGCACATCTTAAGAAGATCCCACGAGCGAGGCTTCGTATAGACCTGGACCTGCACGCCTCATTAGATTCAGCAATGTCACCCTACGAAGGCGACCAACCACGGCTCTCCGCCTCCGTCATCGTCTGCGATATTTGCCATCCGCCGCTTTTTCGAACACATGTTTGGGGAGCGCGATGTGACTCCATTTCGCACCATCTGCCCAGTTCGTAACACTGTAGCGCCCAAATTCCCAGCACCTGGATAGCCTGGTCGTGAGCCCATGCTCGGTATTCGGGCAACGTCGTGTGCGTAGTTTTTGCAGGCGAAGGTAAGACCGGTCGCAAGGAACTTCACGAGTGAGGGCAATGCCTTGGTCCGTAGCGATCGTCGATGCCGATACTGACGAATGTGAGCGTGTCGGGCCGGCAGGCTTCCGTGAGCTAGGTACAGAATAAATTTCGGGAGGCCCATGACTGATGGGATGTCCGTTTCTCTTTGCCCTTTCATTGCCAACCCTGCAAGTTTGGGTGAGAGCCGGCAAAAGCAGGAGATTCCAGAAATAGCAGCACACACATCCCTCCTTGTTGTGCAACCCTGCGGCGGCGACGGCTCGGGTCAAGGCCCGCCTACCGCCATCGAGCAATCTGGAGAAAGGGTCGCACCCCAACACCTGATCAGAAAGCCAACCGAACCACTATCTGTCAAGGGACCTTGACTCTTCGATTAAAAACGAAACCCGGCTAGCCTCATGAACCCAACGACGGGGTGATGTCGAGAGAAAACTTTCCGTAGCGTGACGACACTAGGCCCAGATGCGAAATGAAAGCCGTTGCTGGTACTGCTTCCGGTATCCATACTGTGGTACGACACCAGGCTCGCTGGCCTTCCGACCTCACGGTCTTGTCGGGGGCTCTGTTGGCTTCTGATCGACAACGAGGAACCCCCCTCCTTTTGGCGGCAGCTTCAGTTTATTGCTGTGCACAGGAGGCGTTTTCTGCGTTCTAAAGCCCGGTTTCTCCGGTTGCAATACGGATAGCGTACCGTAGAAACACCTCATCCCTCAACCTCAACCTCAATCTCAAACTGCTTACTGCATTTTAAGCCACCACAGACAGCGTCGAATAAGTTGACGAGGTAGGGAGAGTTCGGTCCCGGGTAGACTGGCAGCGAAGAATAGTGCACAAGCGAGGGGTTGCGTGAGCATCACGGTGCGTTTGCACCCTCGAGGAAAGGAGGTTATAGATTATGCCGATGCAACGTCTGATGGCCCCGGTGTATTGCATCGGGACTCAGCCACACTTGCTCGGCAAGTGTTGTCAACTCGCACAAAAGCAACATGGAGATAGCGGGTGATGCGTTCTCTGGGCTGTCGGACCCATGCGGCAGGGTTGCCAGCTGTGCGGACCGCCGAGTGTCCTGGCCCTGTCCTCAACTTCTCGGAGGTCGGATGGATGGGCCCACCGACACGAGTCCCCTTCCCGCCGCCTCTCTACGGATGCAACTACAAATGGCTGACAGTGCGAGATCAAACGGAGAGGTGTGGAGAGACTTTATGCAAGTCCGAAGCACTGCAGCTGCTCACAGTGGTGATGCACTCGAGAAACGGAGCAAGGGCAGATAACCCAGCCGTACCATACCGTTGGTCCAGGTCTTCTTTGTGTATGCAAGCCACGACAGCGATGACTCAGGCCGTCAGTAGGGGCCCATAAGGTCAAGCGGCAGCGGCAGCGGCAGCGAGCAGACCCATGGCCGGTTACAAGTAGAACAGCGTTAAGACTCGAGAGCGAAGTGTTCCTCAAAAGGAGAATACCTCAGCCTGGATGGGTAAGGTCTTGCTTGCGCTTCACCATTATCAAGGTTTGCCGAGTTTGCAGCCCAACGTAGCGACGAGGGAGACTAATGGGTAACAGGCGGGAGAGGGGTATTTGGGCTAGCCTGCGGGAATAGAGGCTGATACCTGTAACAAGGGAGCGGGCCAGCTCAAACTGAACGAGGTGTCGCGAAGCTGAGGTGGCCGAGAACAAGGCCTGTAACCGCCAATCGCAGGGCCCAGCTGAGGACTGGTGATGAAGTTGCTCGTTTGGTACAGGTAGGTTCGGGCATCGCGAGCCCAATAATCTTCACTGGCAGGGCCGCTGCCCGTATCGGCCATTGAACCGTGACTATTTCCGAGGCGGACGATCACAGCTGCAGGCAGGACTTGCATGACCGGGGTACGTTGGAAACGCGGGACCGCAGCTCGTTCACCACACCATCTTGCCAGTTGACGACGGTTGATCAATGACCATAGCGTGCGAGGAAAACACAAACCGGCGCGTTTTTGGCGTCGTCGAGCTGCGTTAGCGCGGCCCGAAGCCCAGGGGCAGCCCGCAGACGACAGCAAGAACGACAGGGGCCGCTTGCGCCCACGAATGGCAACAGCCTATTCCGTCAGTTCGACAGGGGGCCAAAGTGGGGAAAGGGTCGGAGCGGCGGCGGTTCAGAGAGACTTATCCCAATCCATCGTCACTGTGCTCCCTTTCCGTCCAGACCGGGCTTTTGAGCAGCAGAAGGCAGACAAATGCAACAGCCGGTCTGCACGACTGCGGGCCTCAGCAGCCGGAACTGGTCGCAATGGTTGCTCCATTTGTCGCGTGGCATGGGCAATCGTGTACGGGAAAGCCGCCGCTGGGAGAGACGAGCGAGGCATCGTTGTCTGTCGTCTGCCATTCGACGACCGTGATGTGATTCGGGATCCCGAGAGGCGCCCCGGGTTGGGCGTGCATACGCAGCACCCGTAAGGGACTGGCTCATTGGGGGCATGTCACGGCCATTGACCGACAGGTTGACCCGAATGGGAGGTGAGTGGGTTTGTGGCTCGCCGGGTTGGAGCTGGCCCGTCGTGTCTGGTATTTTTCTTCTTCTTTTCTTTTCTGGCGTGTTCCGGCATCACGGTTTTGCTTTGGTGCAGTCGTGTTGCGAGCGGGAAGGCAAGGGAACGAACACCTGAGCCAGAACGAGATCGCAGTAGCACTCTGGGCATGCTGTCGCGCTGTGCCTGACCAGTCTGTAGCGTGCCTAGCGATCGTGGTGGACGGACCATGCCATCCGCGGTCGACCACGGCAGCAGTCAGCAGCAGCAGGCTGTCATCGCCTGAGACATGCAACTGTACTGCCAAGTACGTCCAAGGCAGATGGGGATTGTCATGGGGATTGTCATGGGGATTTGCAGCGTCCCGAGGCAGAGAGCGACAGAGTCGTCCACTCCGAGGCGTCATCTAGCTTAGACCGTGGGGAAGCCAAGGATGAAGCTGGATACTGCCTGCCCAGCACCGATGCGCAGAAGAAAGTTGCCGATCCGGATGAGCACGGCGGCAGCAAGGATGCCGTGGTGAGGCTGCTTGGGTCGTGGGCGGGCAACTAAAGAGGGATACCAGCCGACGCGTTGTATGTACTGTGGTGCAACTTGTACAGCAAATAAAGAGGCTGAGAGCATTCCCTCCGTGCAGCTTGTCAACCGGAGGCTAAGACGGTGACTGGGGGTGGTTCATTTCGCAGAGATGACGATGGCGGTGACGTGACGGGCCCAAGCACATGATGCCCGGGAGAAAAGTTGGAAAGCATGCAGGAAAGCGACGGGACTGGCCGACGTGTTGCGTGTTGCGAGCATCAAGGTGCCGCCCAAGAGGTGGATTGGTTGGTGGTCGGAAGGGAGGTGAGAGAAGTGCAGATAAGAGGTTGCTGCTGCGGTTGTTCCCGTTCATAATGTCCAGGTACCAAAGCTCACAGTTGTTATGGGCTGCTCTGGGTCGGTCAGAAATGCGAGAAACGAGACAAGAAACGAAAAACGAGAGAGAGAGAGAGAGTGAGGAGCAAGAGAAGGGGAGGGGAGACAGAAGGAGTGAACCTTGATAAGCCGGGCTGGCTGCCACACTTTCTTCAGTGGGGCCGCAGCTCCTTTGCGGCAAGCGCACCCCCGACGACAACGACGAGGGCATGGCATGGCATGGCATGGCATAGGGGCGTGGTGGCATGGACTCGGACCTTGGACCTCGTGGGCAGTCAGCGAAGGAGACCGACCAACCGTCTAGTGCGTTGGGAAACGACGAATGTCCTTTTTTTTTTTTTAATTCGATCGATGCAGTTAAGAAACGATGTCCTGCTCGTATTCGAGGCGCTTAATCCTCCCATTACTGAATCCTGATGGCCTCAAGACAGGAAGCAAGTGCAGACTGGACGGATGTATTGCTGTTGTATCCGTATGTTGTCAGTTATGCCTGAGCACAAAGCCGCACTGTCCACTAGACTGTTATCAGCACTGTCCTCGGACTGACTAGTCCATGCAAACATGCATGAGGATGGCTTGTCAAAGATGTGGTCCGTGCTGCAGTAGGCCCCCGCTGTTCATTACACACTGTCCGGTTTGTTAGGGGGATGAGTGGGGTTGGGCGCAGGCGCAGGGACAGGCACAGTGAGGTGCAGCCCGTGGAGCAGGCAAAGGCAGGCGGCAAGTGCAAGTGCAGTGAATGAAAGCGGCCGAAGAGGTGGGGGTTGGAGCTTGGGGGAGAAAGCGCGGAAGCTCTTTGCTCGCACGGCCAGCCAGTGGAGTCTTCTCTCCACATGACCCTCCAGACACCGAGTTTCCATCCGTGGGTGGATTATTTAGGTACCTAGGTAGGTAGGCAGGTACAGCACGCGACCTAAGTACCTATTTTCGTTTCCCTATCTTCGTTGCTCGTGCTTCGCATTCTGCTGACCAAGACGTGTTTCCCTCATCGACTCTACACGGCTTAACAATTCAAGGAGGAAGAAGTCTTTGCTCCCACAGGTCATGCGTCGTGCGTGTCGCGGCCCTACTACTCATCTTACAAGATGTCTAGTGCGCACTAGACGTGAGCCGGACTTGTCAACTCGTCCCGGCAACTAACCGAGCCGTCCGACGTCCGTCGCTCCTAGCTCTTCAAACATTCTGGCCCCTCTCTGCGGCGGCGGCCGCGGAGACGGTGCCAGGTTCTAGCAGACATATCTCTGGCCTCGAGACTGCCGTAGCGTAGCGTCTGCTACCTGTCGTCTGTCGTCTGTCGTCCGTCGTCCGCCGGCCGCCTGCGCAAGTGCTTCGCGGCAAATTACACGCCAGCCCCGGCAAATCCCACAGACTCCTTGTGTGCATCAAAGCAGCCCCCCTCATCCGATCCTTTCTTTTGCTCTCTTTTTGCTTTCTTTTTTCTACCGCCGCCGCCGCCTTTGCTCCGATTCTCGTCGCATTCCTTCGCCCATTGCAAAACAACATGGCCAAAGAGACGCTCTCTCGACACAAAAAAACACACTCACACATACACACACACAACAGTCAAAGCAACACAGACTTTCAGCTGGTGATCTCCACCTGCCCCGGCTGAGACGATGCCGTCGTCGGGATCGTTGCCACTGCTCGGCTTGACCTGTTCTCCCCTTCCCTTCTCTGCCCTACCCAGACTGGCCGCCCGCCCGTCCCTCGATCGTGTTTGCTCGTCGCCCCTTCGAGCCGAGCTGAGTCGAGTCGAGTCGAGTCGAGTCGATTTGCATCCCGTCCCTGTCGGCCATACTCGCCGGCCACCTGCCCATTTCCGAGACCAACGAACCGTTGGGAGGCCATAGTGCAGACTGTAGCTCTCTCGCCCTGTCTGTCTGACTTGCAATGCCCTGCTCATCTTGCGTGTTCCGCAATGGTTTGCTACCCTGCCGCCCTTGAACTAGACAGACGATGCATTGACTCGTCGTTCTGCAATGTCTCGCTCTCGTCCCTTTGGCTGCTCGTCACTGCCTTGTCATTATGCCTGTCAGTTGGTCTGTCACGGACGGAACCTTACCTTGCTTGCCCCTGGGGTCTCCCGCCAGTGCCGTAACACATCACTGCGAGGCCTCGTCCACAACCATGACGCTTGCCGGCCTATCTTCAGCCCAGAGCAGGGGGTATTGGGCCCAGAGTTTTTAGTGTGGCACCAGCCGACATGGGGGCGCCGTCGTCCAAACCCAGGGACGCAAAGACGCTCCTTGGACCATGGTCCAGGGGTCGGGGCGGACGCCGGGGCCCGGGGCCAGGGCCAGGATTGGGAACTAGGGGGGTGGGATGAGATGGGATGAGCTGCGAATGGGACGAGTGGATGCCTGTGTGGATGTGAAGGGCTCAGGTTCGCTCAGGTGAGTGCAACCACCCACTCTCTCCTCTCTTGCGACCTTCTCTGGTGTTGTTTACCCTCGCCTTGCTTCTGCTGCTTCTGCCGCCATGGACACGCACAACACACTCGCACATGGCACGCACTCACTCAGCCACTCACTCTCTCACATCCACCCACCGAATCTGCTCGCACGCTTCGTCCTCTAGACCCCCTCTCACAGCCTGCTTGAGCCCCCGTGCACCACACATCATCCTTCCCGCGCAAACCATCCTGGATCTCCCTGGGTTGCCTGCATAGCTTTGCACCGTCTGCACAGTTGCTTTGCTTTGCTTACCTCACCTTACCTTATTAGCCTTGCCGGCCTACCCTGTCTGTCTGCCCTGCTAGAGACCTCCTGGGACTTCCCCTTTCTCTTCGCTCTCAGGGCCCCAAGCGTCAAGAGAGGTGACCGGCCCCCTTGCTCCCTTGGTCTCCCGATACCTCCACCCGTATATGATCTCCTCGCTGCTAGGGGGTGTACAACGAGAGAGACTGAGAGAAGAGAGAGAGGTGCCCGCCGCCGCCCCCTTTCCTTGCTCGCCCGTACCCTGCCGCCACTCCCAGCGCCTACCTACCGCGCGACTTACACCCACGTCGCCTAGTCAGTCACCTACACTCTCAGCTCTCCGAGACGATGGGTCGACAAGACAAATGAATACATCTTCCGCCTCTCACCCCCCCCTCTCCCCCTCCCGTCTCTCTTTCTTCTCACTCATCCTGTCATTGTTTTTTGTGCCCTTTCCCTCTCGTCAAGCCTCGTCTGTGCTCTCCAGGCCCTTGCCTAGACGGATCGAATATCTCGCCCTCAAGCCTTGGGAGGACTTTGCCAAACCTTGCTGTCTCACCTCGTCGCGGCCCTGCCTCACCCTTCCTCATCCCGCTTCTCGTCCCCCGATTGATCTTAAAGCGGACAAGTTCCCCTTGACCTGCTATCACATATTCCGCGCCTCTCACACCCACGTTCTCTCTTTGCACCTCTCTTAATATCAGGCCTTTAGCCTCCTAACCTCAGTCACTCTTTCACCTCATGCTCTAGTCCATGACTTGAGCCGGCGCCCCTCGTTACCGCTTGAGAAGAGAATACGCATGACTATCATCGCCTGCTAAACTGATCTCGCACGCTCGCTCCGCACGCACATCCAGACACACACACACACACACACACACACACACATTCATTCACCTTGCCGTTCAGCCACATAGCAAACCTCCGTTGACGGGTTAATCCTTGAAGCTCAAGCAGCTTTGCCGTATCAACCATGGCCTACTACCAAGATTACCAGACTCCATACGACTATGCTGCCTTCAGCACCCCGTTTCCAGGAAACCTGTACCAAAATGAGTACAACATGGAACTCTACCGACAGCAAGCCGCCATGATGAACAGAGGCATGTTCCCGGGTGTTGGCGGAAAGGTCACTGAATCCAAGCCGAGACTTGCTAAGGACGAAGTCGACAAGCTTGAGAGGGAGTTCCAGAGGAACAACAAGCCCAACAGCAGCCTGAAAAAGCAGCTTGCCGAGGAAATGAGAGTCGATATTGCAAGAATCAATGTACTTCATATCCGTATACCCGTTTCGCACGACACGCACTAACTAGCTCTAGAATTGGTTCCAAAACCGTCGAGCAAAGGCGAAACAGGAGAAGAGGGCGCAGGAGAACGAGGCTCGCCGCAAGTCGGAGCAGGCCGCCGATGAATCGACAAACTCCGAAACCATCAAAGAGTCCTTCCACGACCACGATGACGACCTCCGCCCGTCTACAGCCCCCTTCCCCCCCGTTAAGGCACATCCCGGCGTGACTAGCAGCCGTGAGAGCTCGCCATCGGAAGGAACCGAGACCCCGGAGCAATCCGCAGAACAACCACACGCCATCGCGGAAGAGACAGAGTCGGAGTACGCCTCGCCCGAGTCGTCCAACTCGTTCCAGCACCAAGACCTCAATATCAGCTACGCCCTCGCCTCCAACGCGTTCTTCTCGGACCAGCCGTCCTGCGACTTCACGTCATCCATGCCATTGGAGGCTTCCCACCCGACACCCGGACACCTGACTCTTTCGATACCCAACCAGTTCATGTCGCACCTCCCCGAGTCGACGAGCGCTTCGTCCTTCTCATCATACCATCATCTGTCTAGTGCGAGCGACTTCGGAGATTCGCTTGCACCTATGGCGCATAGCTTGTCCGGCAACTTGACCGAACCGATCCCCATCAACATCAAGCAAGAGCAGATGCAAGCCGAGGCCCTGAACAGGTTTGATCAGTTCTCTCCTGCGTCGATGTCTCAGTCGCCGCCAGAGATGTCCACCTCAGACTTGCGTTTCAGGTCGCCCTCGACCATCGACATCGCCAGCAGGAGAAACTCGAAGCGGCCCGCACAGCTTGTTAGCTGCATGCGAAGCCAATCATACAACTATTCCGGCCCCAAGACGGGCATCGAGATGCCTAGGAGGATGGAGGCGCCGAGCCCAATGCGCCGCGTTGCATCTGCAACGGGCAACTTTCCTAGAGGGGTTCAGAAGATGGCCAGCTCAGGCCCGCGATCGCCGCTGTACTTTGACCGTAACCAGGAGAACCTCCTTCTGCAGATGGCCTCAAGGTCCCCGGCATCAAGAAGCCCGGCAGCGCCACCCACGCCAAACACGCCGATTGTCCCTAGCCAACAGGCGCTGCGCGAGACGACCGTCTCTTCCTTGTCCTCGGCCGATGACGAAAAGAGCTATATCCACCAGAACACCCTGACCATGCCCCAGTACGCCATGGACCCGACCATGAGGACGCCGCCCGACACCCCTGGCATGCTGACGATGCCGAACTCCATGTTCCCTACATTTGACTTCAACGTGCCTGACGATCCCCTCCCTACACCCAGCTTTGGCGGCTTTGAGCAGGATTTCCCTGCCTTGTCGACGAGCATCCCGAGCTATGTCGCACACGGTTGCGCAAGCCAGCCGGTGACACCATCGTACCCTCCCGGCAACATGGGGCCGGCATTTTATTCGTCCTACGGCGGCGGTGGCAACACTGAGTACAACTGGTCGGATGCCTCTGCCGTCTCGGCCAAGCCGTCACATGATCAGTCACGGTCAAGACAGTTTCAGTTCACCAACATGACTGCGCAAGATTTCCACGGAGAGTGAGGCGTTGCCTGTCTCTGTGGCTGCTTTTGACCTCAATCCTGCATATATTCGCATGGATGAGGACCGTTAGGGACACGAGTTCCCTTCATACCAGTAGCCGCACGCAGTGTGGACTTTTTTCCCTTTGTTTATCACGCAACCGCCAACTGGGCGCTGTATAACAACAAAGCATGGGAGGGTATTAGGCGCGTATTTTTTACTTCGTACCTACAGCGACTGCAATATCATTGGTCATCAGCGCGTCACCGGGCTACTCGGATTAGGTTTTTATTTTCGTTTTAACAATAGTTTTTCTTGTTTCCTTTTCGTCTTTCTCTGTCAGACACACTGCTCTCTTCAGCAATGATTTCCTTTTTTTTCTGTGATACCTACTGCATACACATCAAAGAAACCATTCTCTTACCTAATGTAATGATATATATACGGCTTATGTCCTGCTGGCGGCGGCGCTGTTTGTGGCTGAAGAGGAAAGCAAGAGAAGGGGGGGG
>PUHP01000190.1:7808-23626 GCA_006783085.1 Colletotrichum shisoi
CGGCAGCGCTGGTCTTGCCAGGAGCCTTTCTTCCCAGACAAGATAGGCCAGACCAATGACCGCCTCACGCCGACACTCGCCCGAACCTAACATCGCCGCGGTACCCGCCCCTACACAATCTGCGCTCTAGGGTACCTGCACCCAGCTAGCATCGGCCTCGCTACCCCCCACCGCCTCCGCGAATGTGGAGGCTCCGCTCTCTCCTGTACGGATATTCTGCACCGCTTTCCTCGCTTCGGGCCTTGCCTTCCCCATCAAACACGTCCCCATTCCTCCCCTCAAGGGCTTACCGACCGGTCCAGCAACCGTAACGAAATATAATCGTTCCTCCGCCTTTTCCCTCCTGCCCCGGCCTAGAGAACTACTTCTTCTCTTCTCGCCATGTCTGCTCCCAATCCTCCATCGCCGTCCTCCAACAGTTACCTCGAGCAGTCGGCCTCTATGCTCAGTACTGTTGGTGCATATATGCGGCTACCAGCCATAGCCTCGACGGTATGGCCATTCCCGCCTCCTCGTCCTACGGACTGCCCATCTTCTCACACCGATACTTCAATCTTCCTGTCTGCTACCCCTCCTCCTGGTCCCTCGCCCTGGTCCCTCGCCCGAGGTCATGGCTCAGCCGTCTTGCTTAGTGCCCCGGGCTAACAACTCGTCTTCTACCTAGGGTATCGCGGCTGTCTTGACCACCCTGCTCTATTTCAAGCAAAAGTAGGTTGTGCCACGAGTCCATGTGACGCACCTTCCCCCCTTTCCACACACAACCTTTCCACACACAAGGCTAACTCGACTGTGCGCCACCGCAGGGCTCTGATTTACCCTTCACACATGCCCCCAAACTCTCGAACCGACGTCCCTAGACCCTCTCAGTTCGGTATCAAGGATTTCGAGGAGCTCGTCATACCCACAAATGATGGCGAGAAGCTGTCGGCATTCTACATCCGGGGCCCGCGCGGCGGGAACAACTCCAATGTTACCATCCTGATGCTCCATGGCAACGCCGGCAACATTGGCCACCGTTTGCCAATCGCCCGCATGCTCATCAACTTTATCGGCTGCAACGTCTTCATGCTTGAATATCGCGGCTACGGCTTATCCACCGGAGAGGCCGACGAAGCCGGCCTCCACCTTGACGCGCAAACCGCTCTCGACTACCTCCGGTCTCGCGCAGAGACGAGCAACCATAAGTTGATTGTCTACGGACAAAGTCTGGGCGGCGCCGTTGGCATCAGGCTGGTTGCCAAGAACCAAAAAGATGGGGACATTGCCGGCCTGGTCTTGGAGAACACCTTCCTCTCCATGCGCAAGCTGATTCCGTCCATTCTACCGCCGGCCAAGTACTTCACACTCCTGTGTCATCAGGTGTGGCCGAGCGAGTCGCAAATACCTAGCATCACGTCTGTGCCGATTCTCTTTCTCTCGGGTTTGCAGGACGAGATCGTACCGTAAGTGCAGCGCTTCTTCTCTCTCTCCCTGTCCTCCCATCACCCATATGATGATCTTAAGTCACCACCCACAAAATATGAGCCCTTCGGGGCGCTTGATTTGAACTTACGACCAGAGTCTGATATGGTTTTCTCTACAACGGTTGCTCGTGTCTCAGTTGTTACCTCTTGGAGACTAACGTCTGTCTTAGACCCCGTCACATGCGCCAGCTTTACGAGCTGTCTGCTGCGACCACCAAAATTTGGAAGCCCCTGCCTGCGGGCGACCACAATTCGAGCGTGCTGGAGGAAGGCTATTTCGAGGCCATCTCAGACTTCCTCACAGACGTCACCGGCGTGACGAGCAAGGAGGAGAAGCAGCGCCTATAGGAAGAGTTTCTGCAGTCCGAAGAACAGTTCGAGCGACACGTGGCCCGAATACTAGAAGAAGAGGCGGACCAAGAATCCGTTTTTACCGCTGTGTCCAGGCGGTTACACTGTCGGAGCCCGCCCCCGAGCGACTGAAGCTAAAGATACGGAGCCGCGACCTGAGCGGCGGCGGCGTGGCAAAGGGGAGAGCAGCAAGGAACGGGAAACGGCACGACGACGGGCGCGCTCTCCTCCGTCCCCCACCACCACCATCGCCCTTTTGGGTTCTATAAGAATGATACCCCCCGCTCCCTTGCCGGACCGGGATTTGACAACACATTGTATACGCAGTATTAAATATAATGAAGCAACGAGCACGACCATCCGGCCTGTCTGCCAGTGATTTTGTGATTTTGTGAAGTCAGGCGAGCGACCCACGTCGACGACCCCGGGATGCGAGCACTTTGTCGGGCTTCTTGAAGAGGTACGACAGGGGGCACCCCTTTTACTGTAAACCACGGGAGAGCCCATGTTTGGAGAATCAGAGTTACTGCGGCACTGTTTCCGTTTCTTCGGTCTTGGTCGCCTGTGCTGACGAGCCGTCCATGGTGAGGTTGCGGGCGGATGGAGAGGTCCACGATATCAAAGAGGCAGGGCTGACCCTGCCCGACGAAGGGCTCCCGGGGGGGTTTTCCGGCTGGAACCTATTTCCTAACTACGAATACCCACCCACCCAGCCACCTTGACACCTCCCCACCAGGGGATTCTTGGATCGTCGATCCTGTGGTCGCGTTCTGACGTGGCAGAGCTCGAGGCTTCACCTGTGCAGTGTTGGGATGCAAGACATCGCGGGGTTCATGGGGGGAATAGGAGGAACCCAGTGGTGGGGGGGGGGGGTTGCATTCGCGAAGGAACGGTTTGACAGATACACTTGTCATTAGGTACTTTGCACGGGGGTTCATGAGCAAGTAGGCGGCGGTTGACCATTCATGGCTTTTTGTCTTTCTTTTCTCTTCTTTTTTCTGTTTTCCTATTTGTAGGTAACGATGTTTTATCCAGTTGTTGATCCGATTCCTGTGGCTCGGTAGCCCGCCTCCCCCTTGCAGCATTGAATCACCAGCTCTTGACAATGCACTCCTCGTCATCCTCACTCATTCATCCTCTGATACCGTCGTAGATGGGGGGTGGAGTAGCAAGGGCGACGCAATGCGGGCATCTCCCTGTCCACCCTCGCAGGAGAGTAACTTCCTTGGCCGAAGGCCATCCCTCCGCCTCACTCGTCGCTGTCGGCGGCAGCCTCCCAGTCATCCGCGACCGTGTCCTCGACGATCTTCTTCCGCGCCAGCTTCGAGAAGCTGACGAAGCCGCTGGCGGGCCGCGCGTCCGCTGCAGACTTGGAAGTGACAGTCCTGCGCTGCGCCGCGCCGCGGCCCACGACAGCGTTCCACCCGCCGCTGCTGCCGTCGGCCGAGGGCGCGCCCTCGCGGCGAAGCACATTGAGGCTCGCGTCGGCGTGAACAATGATGACGGCGGCGGCAATGCCCTCCTTCGTCACGGTCCGGGCAACGACGGGCTTCAGGGACGCGAGGGTGGACTCGACGGCCGAGGGGGTGGTCCCCCACGACGTGACGGGGACGGCGCGGATCAGGATCTCTTCCGAGGGGAGGAACGAGGTCGTGAAGGAGAGGTGGTTGAGGGCCTTGAGGTGATCGGCGAAGGCAGATTCGATCTCGTCGATGGTCAGACCGAAGCGCGGCGCCGTGAGGAGGAGGGCATTGAAGGGTTCCGGTGCCGAGGCGGTGGCCGCTGACGAAGACGCGGCGGCCGAAGCGGCTGACTTTGCGGCGTCACTGCGGATCTTGGCGCACTGCGCCAGCGTCTTCTTGGGCGCCGACACGAAGCGTGGCGTCTTGAAGATGGAGACGTGGCGGTGCGGCTCCGGGTCCTGGCTCTCCGAGTCGAAGCCGAAGTCCTCGGCGAGAGCGTGCAGGAAGGCACGCTGGAAGGAGGGCATGGGCTTGAACCGGAGGCGCTTCTCCGAGGGCTCCGAGGCGAAGACGCGGAACTCGCGTTCCTGGTTCTGGGCCCAGGTGGAGGAAAGTTCGCGGAAGAGTTTGAGGGTCGTCTCCGAGTAAGGGATATGGCCGTCCGTTTGGTCCGGGGCGACATTGAGGGCAGCGGCGAGGCGCTGGTTGCGCTGCAGGCGGAGGCACTCGTCGTCGCACTTCAGCGTGTCGCGCTCCGGCGTCGGGTTTGTCTTGGTGGCGAGGCACTTAACCTCCTTCTTGCGGTGTTGGCAGTCGCAGGTAATGAACGTCTTGCTTTGGCACGGGCGGTCTTCCTTGCATGGATAGGGCGCATGGCAGGCGTCCTGGCATGAGTGCTCGCAGGACTTGCGAGTCTTGCCGCAGGACTGGGCACAGTGAGAGCCGGGGATTTCAGCGTCCTCGCATTCGCCTGGACGATGGCACTCCTTTCTGCAGGTGTGGGTGCTGAGATCTGGTTAGTTTGTGTCAATCGTATGCGTGTGGTCCGGATGACTTACCCGCACTTGAGCTTCTTGCCGCAGGGGAGACCACAACGAGCCTCCTCCAGCCAGCACGGCCTGTTCTTCATCCTCTGCTTGCCGCAGATACAGTCCTTCTCCACGAGGAACGGGCACTTGGGGCAAGCGACGTCATCAGGGTGACAATTGTGCTTGACCGTGGGGTGGCCACAAGGCGGTGCTCTCCAGCAGTCAAAGCGGCACTCAGGGGGTCGAGTTCCACATGGCTGGGGGGGTTGAAGAACGGTCCTGCCACACGCACAGCTGATCTCCTCGAAGACGGCTTCAAGGCAGCTTGGGCATGGTCCAGCGTGGCAGATCTGGGAACACTGGTGAGTGCCGCACTTCAAGGTCCTTCCGCAGACGCGAAGGCAGATGTGTTCCGCTTCCACTTCATCGGGGGCTTGCTGCTGTCTGTGCTTTCTCTTCGCGGCCTGTCTTTCCATGGCCTTCTTCTCTCCAGGGCAGCAGTGCTCGCCGCACTTGTGGCGGCCGCAGTTGAGCTGGGCCTGACAAACCCTCATGCACATGGGCTTGGCGATATCGCCCTGGTGACACATGGAAGAGCTCGTGGTTCGGCCACATCGGCAAGAGATGTCCGCCTTCTGGAAGCAAGGGTTGCATGGGCCGGTGTGGCATGTATCGAGACATCGGTGACCGCAAGACAGGACCTTATCGCAGGTCTTCTTGCAGTGGGGGATCTTGTCTCGGCAAGATTGTCTTGGTTGGTCGAGAAGCTCGTCAAGAGGCGTCTTGCCGCAAGGGCAGTCCAGAACGACGTCAGGAGACGACGGACAGTGCGCCGATATCTCGTCCTGAGGGTGGCAAGTCTTCTCGCACTCATGGAGGCCGCAGTCGTACTTCCTTCCGCAGTTCGCGCCGCAGTCGAAAGATCCGTCAAACCAGCTGTCATCGGCGATGTCTTCAGAGTCGGAGCTGGATACTTGACCATGGTTGAATGACATCTGAAGGTCGCCTCGCCGGTCGCATGGAATCTCCTTGTGCTCTTTGCCGCAATAGCATCTCGCCTGCATGGGGATTTCGCAACTGCCGCATAGACCAGAATGGCATGGAGTAGAGCAGAAATGTTCGCCGCATGGTAACAAGTCTCCGCAGGTTTCCTTGCAGCTCCATCCATTTCCATAATCCGTCTCGCTGCATCGCTTCGTAACCTCATGTTTGCCGCAGAAGCAGGACTGTGCTGGCCCCATCAAGGTACAAGGCGGACACGGGCCGGCATGGCATTCGAGGGAGCAAGGGTGCGGACAAGTTGCTCTAGGTTTCGAACAGGTTTGTCCGCATGAGTGAGGAGGTAGCCCAGGGACGTTTCGGGGACTGATATCCTTGCCACACCAGCAGTGGTAAGAAGAGGGCTCCTCGGTCAAAGTGGAATTGCAGCCTGGGCAGCGCCAAGATCGCGTGTCGTCGTCCTTTTTAAGCTGGCTCATAAACCACTTCTTGACGCACGTCAAGTGCAACACCGTCCAGCAGAGGCCGCAAGACCATACGCGAGACTGTCGCAGCACCTCACTCGAGCAGATAACGCACTCATACTGTCCGTTGCTGATGTCCTCATGAAGCCGTGTAGGCAAGTCTGCGGCCGTAGACTTTGGTGCCAGCGGATATTGAGGCTTCTTGTGCCTCGAAGCTTGCTTGCTGGAGTTCGATCAGCCTCTACGACTGTAGGTATAATAGAAAGTGTCAACATACCCTCTTTGGACCAGTGGCTGTCCGGGAATGAAATCGGGAGCATCTGCACTCAGACCGAGCCCCTCTGAGTCATCCACATTGGCATTGGTTGTCAAACTGCCGCCGAATGTCCGCTGGGTTCCAGAGACGGCACCACCACGCACAGCACCACCCCGCCGGCCACCTCTTCCGCTACCACCGCCGCCGCCACCACGGCCTCTGCCCCTCCTCCCCGAGCCGGTCGACGGGGGCTCTGATGCGCTGACCGGTATAACTTCGGGAGCCGAAGCTGACTGTTCTTGGTTTTGGGGCTGGGGGGCAGCATTCCTGCCGCCACCCCGTCGACCACCACGGCCGTTGCCCCCCTCACCTCTTCCTCGTCCTGGTCTGCCTCTCCGACCAGATTGAGAACCTCCTCTGCTCGACAAACTCGGCTGAGTCTGCGTCTGAGTCTGCGCCGTTCCGCCTTCAGACATGACTGAATCGCTTGCCGTAGTGTCGATACGGTGATGAGTTGATGAAATTGTGACTGCGCTTTTTGAAATACAGCGTCTTCGTACGAGTGCTGCCAGATTAGGCGGCAAAACAAAACGTGTCCGATGGCCTTACGCCCTCGCAAAGGAAAGTGAACGTGAGCGAAAGGAAGAGAATGAGCTGGGAGACCTTGGAGAGTTTCCCTTTCACTTGGGTTCCCAAACCACGGGGTGGGAGGCGACTTTTAAAAAGATGCACGGCCGGGATGGAATTCAAGTGAAGTCCCCTTGGGAGGCCCGGACTCGATCGTTCGGACGGGTGGAGTGGACCCGCTAAAACTTTGGAAAAAAAGTTCCCCGGGAGTGCAGGTGCTTGCTGGTGTGGCAATTGCCCGCTGACAGCAGCTGTGAAGCTGACAAAACAAGCGGCAGGAGGGCCGCCCAAGCCACTGTCATTATGAGTCATCTCCAATCGACGGTTCCTACGGGCTCGGGGTGTCGAGGTCAAGCGTGTCGCCAATTTCGCGGACGGGATGCAGTTGACTCAACTGCGCTGCATTGGCACAGTCATATTTCGCGCATGGTCTCAGGCCTATGTAGGACGCAAACAGCATTTCCACATGCATCAATCAGAGGTTGCGGACTGCATTGTTCAATCAGTCTCGCGGAGGGCTTGCTGAGAATTGGCCTCAGTGGGTTTTTTTTCCCAGGAAATGAGAACTGGACGACGTTAAAGCAGTCATTACAGCGAAGCTCGGGTCACAAAAATATGGCTCATGCTTCACGCTCTGCTACTCTGTCTCGCCGGAAATTCCACGTCGATAGCTGCTTAACCTTCTGAGCGGCGACGTTGAGCAACGAGATGTGCTGTCCAATATCTTACCTCAGACCCGGGGTTGAAATATGAACCAGCGCCGATGGTTTAGTGGTAAAATTCTCCGTTGTCACTCAGCAGTATCGGGAAGCCGGAGGTTCGATTCCCCCTCGGCGCAAGTTTCATTTTTGCTGATCATTAATCTGTGGACGACGACGCCCTAGCCGACTTTGCTTCGTCTTTGTTTTTATCAGAAGGCTCGTCGACAAAGTTCAAGATGTTTCCTAAGTCACAGTTACATAAAAAGGAAACTACACGTCGTACTAGTTAGTATAGGTATTAATCTTCTACACATACATGGATAGGGTAGGTAGGTAGTGTGATAAGGTCGGACAACCTAAACCACCTTGAAGGTAGCTAGCAAGTTAACAATCTGCTACATTCGGGATATGAAATTGGTTAGATTTCTACATTCAGCTGGGATTTCGAACTCTGCGTCATTCGAAATATGCCGGCAACAAGCGTTTTGTGTGGTGATATGCTGTGGTGTGTTTCTCTCTAAAAGATGGGTAAACATTCGACCACGGATTCAAGACAACCTGTGGAACCTAGTTAGCGACTCAAATCTTATATTCTATTACTGTGAGTAGTCTATGGGAGTTTTGGCATCATTATAGCCAACCCTAGCGGCCGTGATCACCCAATCGTGACAGGTGGCCGGCGCGAGTTTCTGCGCTGGGCGGAGGAGCCACGCTCGAGGACTCCCTCGTCCTGCAAGATCTCGACGCATCACGGTGGATCCGATGACTTGGTCTCCGAGATCATTCAACTTAGGCCCTAACAGACGCTGCAAACACCGGTTCGCCAGGCCATCGTTGCCCTCCGCGCTGGATACACGAAGAGGTGTGTGTCTGGCTTGGCCTGCGTCAGAGCCCGTGGTACGGGGGGAAGGACTCAACAAAGAATAGGTATGAATAGGTAAGAACTTCTGTCCCGTCTTCCTGATCTGGTAAGAGGGGTTTTATCTTGGCAGTTTAGGACCAACGGGGTCTTCCCAGTCCGTCAATGATATATATCTTGGGACCTAGAGATAGATGATGAAGCAGGGGGGAGAGAGGTGATTCTTCAGGCGCGTAAAAACCTGCGTCATATTTCCTTATAATTATGGCCCATGGATATGAAGCTCCAGTCGGGTATCAAAACCCATGTCAATTTGTGTTTGGCGGAACTACGCACGCCAAGCCTAGTCTCTGTTCTGCTGGAACGTTTCTGTAATCTTGGATACGAATGACACATCCATATTAGAACACATACTCAAGTCCTCTAGATAAGAGACCGAGTATCGGGCTTCTAGTTGTTAGTGCTATTTGTAAGATATTTTTACGGAAGCAAGATGTAGCTTGGAGCAGCAGGCTGGGTAGGAAGCCGAGAACTTTCTTTTACAATACAATCACTTTGATGAAACGGGGTCGGAGTTCGTCCGGCCAGATCATAAGCACATGTCATCTCGCCATCGAGACTTCCACTCACTCATATCATAGAGGCGGGAGGTTCAGACAGTTAGAGGAGATCACCTAATTTAACCGCGTTGATTAATACTCACTCTACCTTACAACCGCTTCAATAAACCAATGTCGCGGTGCAAGCAGCGTAGCTCCCCACAACGTCGTTATATAATGTGACTTATTGTCTTAAGTAACGACGTCCAAAACGCAGAAGACCTCCATCTAGGCCTATAGAGGTTGATAATAGGCTACCAAAATGGATCGAGGGGCTATCATTTCTGAACGAAAATCATGCGGTTACTGTATCCGCAACAAGACAGAACAGCACATGCAGATAAGCACCCCGAAGGCCAGAGACGTCGTTGCCGGGCCTCACGGGCGACGTCAAAACAGCGTTGTGGGTCAATCCCTAGCCGCCGGTAGAGTCAGTGGCGATATCGGGGTACCGTTGCGCCGGCCGTGTCTCTGGGAAACGACACACGGTGTCTCTTATTTGCCTTACGAAACGGCGACGGATCGAGACTCACAATTCTTGTCCAAGTCAAGGGAGAGACTTCCCTCCCCCTCAAAATATCGGAGACATCGTCAACGCAGCGGACCCCAGGGACGCTAGGACTCGCGAAGTCGCAAGCTTTAGATCCGAAGAGGACGGAGTCGCCGCTCCCCCCAGACACCTGCCGCCAATGATCCGACCGCAGGTCAGGGTGGCTCACTCAGGGAACGCCAGGGACTCGGGCTCGCAGAGGCCCGCCGTCGCATCTCGGCACGAGATCGCCGGTCGTGCTGCCTAGTCACATAAACTCCTAGTCCGCGGCGAGCCACCTTTTCACGGTGTCGCTCGAAAGAAAAGAAAAGAGGAACCTTCTCCTCTACGCGAAGAGTTGTCTCACAACAAAAATACCCTTGCATACGGCAGGGTCAAGGGACGAGAGTTTGTGAGACAACGCCAATCTTTTATTAGACCTGCTTGAGATGGGCGCCGCGGTCCCCCCCCCCCCTCCTTGAATATCATTGGTTTTCTATTTAGATTTCTGTTTTGCTTTGTTTTGGAGAAGACTCGAATGAGGGCATTCTCCTACACGGCGATTGGGGATCATCTGACAAACCTCGACGTGACCGTGGGTGGCAAACGACCGCCGAGCCTCTTTCCATCGTCTCTCGACGCGTTCGACCCGGGGGATCGGCATCCACCTCACTGACTGGTCCAAGCGGGGACGGATTGCTGAATCCGAAAGACTGCCGAGATATCCTTCTTGGAAAGTATCGTGAGGCATTGACCACCGCTCGTTCGTCCCTCGCCCTTCGTCCCGATCGAATAAGTGCGAAATTCTAGACAACACTCGAGATTCGTGTTTTCGACCGCAGCTCGGATACCCTTCCAGCCCTTCTTCCTCCCAGCCCTAAGTAGACGTCCACCAGCTGTAGTTTGTACCATTTTGGTGCCATGGTGACACTCGGAATCTTTCTTGTCGAACAAAGCAGACACAATGGCAGATCGGCTCGACTTCCCTCGGTCACACAAAAGTCCACGTTCGACGGCGAGGACATCAAGTGCTCTTTAAGGCCGGCAGCCGGCCAAGCTCCCCCCGGGTGTATTAATCCTCGTGGCGCATGCCAAATACCTGCCCCCTGCCTCATCGACCCGCCGCCGCACATGATGGGATCTCGCACGAGTGAAGCCATCGTGGGCCATTCGACCTGCTGCCACAAAGCTTGGTACTACCGTCCGCCTGCTTGGCAAAACCCTTTGCTACGTGGCAGTGCGGGCATGGAGAGGACATGTCATGCTGTCGCTCAAGACACGCAAAAGAGGGAGCATCAAGTGCGCACCGCATTTCAACCAATCAACAGGGGGCAAGAGGACTCGAAAAGACGTCTATTGTGGAAATGAGTATCGTCGCCTGTCGAGAAGCTGGGGGAGGTCCGTGGCCAGATCATCGCCGGCTCGCGCGCGGAGGCGAAATCTCAGCTTCAGGGAGCGGTCTTGGGGCGGAAGACGACACGCAGTGCGCCAGCCACCTTCTGGATAGGATAATTAGCATAAGGACACGGATGGCGCCACATATTTTGAGTGTAAATTCCCCAGTCTGTGCGAATACTGGCAAGTTCGGACAAGAAAAAGTCGATGAATCGCCAAGAGAGGCCCGAGGCGGCTGTCAGTCAGTCAAACCGCCTGGTTACTGGCCACTATCTGTCGAATCTCTGCCATCAACTGCATGGTACTCGATGACATCGGACAGCAGTCTTGCTTCTGCATGCACGCAGCGTAGCATCAAGGTCAAAGATCGAACGGTTGAACTGCGCATAGGGGTGAGGGGAGAGGGACGCTATTGTTTTGGCTTGCCATGCCAACAGATCTAGACCGTCAGCCTGCGGAGATGCCCGTTAGTCAGGGGGGTCCTTGAAATAAGCCGAGAGGACCGTACCGGGGCCTATGAGTCTTTCCAAGTGACAATGGGCACCATCTCTGACTGCATGATCCAAAGATAAGGTGATGGCATGGCGGGGTTTTGCCCGAGCGAGTGCAACGATGTTGACGGCACCGATTATGGCGGTCTCACGTCCCAACGCTAGTTTCAATCCGGGTCGAAGCTGAGTCGAAGAGGGGGGGGTGCTCTCGTGGCATTTAATATTGGCAGATACTCACTAGGATGCAGCGCGTCAGCGTCGGCAGGCAGGGCATTCCCAAAAGGGGAATCGAGGCCGTAAGCCAGCGGCGGAACAACAATAGCACGCACAAAAAAGTGTGCGTCCGGGTTTGCCTTGGTCGCGATTCTGCGAGCGCCTGCTTTTCACAAAACAGGAGGAAGGGTGGCGCTGAACAAGGTGCCGCCAATAACCTATTTTATTCCAAGACACTGGAACGTGGCTCACAGTTGTGCGATTGCACAGACAAGTACCGTGTGTTACTCTCCCTCGTGGAGATGTGGACCGGAAGCGATGGAAGGTAGATTGTTGCAGCTTGGACTAGACAGGTCCGAATCATAAATCTAGATGTCGAGAGAAAAGCGATAAGCCAGGGGCTGCAGGTCTCTTCCGAGCGGCTGTCCCCGAGCCGTAGGCCGTAAGCCATAAGAGCGCCGGTGAGATTCGAGCGGAAACGAACAGGTGTGGATGGACGTTGTCAGTTCTGGTTTGCCTCGTTCCGCTGCTCCAGTCGAGAGCGGCTCCGTTCTCAGCTGCCCGGCTTCCGAAAGGAGAACCGGTATCTCCCCATGTGGCTTTGTGTTGAGCGTGTAAGTCGGACCAATGATCCGACCTGCTCCGGTCCGGAAGACCAACCAGGCGCCTCTCCCTGGTGGTATGGTTTTCTGATACGAGATTTCCACCTGCCATGCATGCATTGCATTGATGGTGCTGCGAGGGCGCTCAGCGCGTGCATATCTGACAGAAAGGCCTGCTCGGCATTGGTTGGCTTGGTCAACACAACAGATTGCAACCCCAGGAACAGGCAGAACACGACCAACTAGGTAGCGTGTTCGCTGTCGAGGAAACGCCGACATGGCTTTAGAAGAGGGGCGCAAGGCGCGTTGGCAATGTTGGGAGGGAAGACCAGGGGTGGAGGGAGGGGGGGCACCACCGAACCAGAGAAGAAAGAGGCGGTCTGTGGCTTGTCGAGGCTGGCCTTCGCCATTCGCTTCAGGTTGCTAATTAAGCTGCGTTATTGAACTGGGCAAATGGTTAGTCGGCTCGAATAGAGTTGATCGGTGTTTTAAACAACTGGGCCGTTTGAGGGGCCAGCGGCTGACATACGGGCAGTGGCCGCTAGGGCTGGCGCCGCCTAGTAGAAGATTTTCGTGGCCGCCTTATTCCGCCTCGTGGCTTCGCTTGTGGCCGTTGGCCGGTTCGCAACGAACGCATACAGAACGGGCGTTTTGGGCATACCTAAGTAATTGAGGGACGATGACTGCATGCTGTCCTCATCAGGGGCAACAGCGGTATCAAGCAACCGTTGCCGGGTTCGTACGCGATAAGGTTATCTCGGCGAGGGCTATCCATGTGCTGGACCGTCGGATGGTGGTCAGCAGGCCTATCCAAGGCTCCAGCTTCGCTAATGGAGGCGCCGAGCCTCCATAAGGAGGGAGCGGAAAAGGGGAGGGCTGTCCCGGCCAAATGAAATCAGATACGAATCAGGCCCTTTGGACTATCACAACATCCAAGTGGAGCGGGCAGACCATATTGAGAGGACTGCATTTCAGGCTGTACTGTAGTGTAGCTGAAGAGCGTAGGTAGGCATTTTGCCAAGGAACAGGGCACCAAAGAGGCTCGAGTTATCTGCCGCAGGGAGCTTGAGGCCCTGAGAGCGCCTGCTGCACCTCTACCCCAACGAAGACCCCCCAAGAAAAGTACCTGTGCGTTGCGTTACACCAAGCTGCTGATGAAGACGGCGATCCAATGACAATCCTTAAGGCTGACAGGCTAGGATACCGCGATACGACGTTGGCTGGTCATTTGACTACCGAAAGGGCTGACTAAGTATTGGCCAAAAGCCTGGGTTGCGCCAAGAGGGTTTGGTTTTTGACTGGTTCCGTTGCCTGTCGGCAATGGATAAGGTCGCTACCGCGCTGCTGGGAACGGGTGAAGACTTCCAACGGCGTGTCTCCCGAGCAACTGGGGGAGGGCGCACTAGACGTTCCCGTGTCCGTTCTGGCTGGGTACGGCTGCTTTCTCAGAGGCGGAGAGAAGGCGGTCGAGTATCTGCGGCGTAGGTCTTGAACAGGATAGGAGCTTTGAGGGGTGAACTGAACTGCCAAGGTAAGCACAATAGGTAGGTAAATGGTAAGTAGGTAGGTGATGAAAGCAAAGGTTCCACGGGTTGGGCGGAAGGGGTTCGTATCCACGCTGCTGACGTCTACCCCCTCTTTCCTTGTCCTGGTCCCCTGCCCCTGTCAAGGATCCACTATGCGCTGCCTACACTTAACCTAATCTGGAGTAGCTGGGGCAGGATGTGGTACGTGCTCTCCTGGTTGCCTTGAATCCACAGAAAATCCATCTCCAACTCTACCACTACGACATATGTCCGTCGTAACTATGGCCAAGGAGGAGAGTCAACCGGTTCTGACTCGTCCCACATGCAAGCTACCGATTTCTCGTCCCATCTGACGGTAGACGCATACTAAGAGCGCTGGACACCGGCACCATCTCAACTGACATCGAAATAGTTCAACGGGCCTCGCTTATTCGAACCATTTCCATTGTTCAGTTCTGTCAGCCGACACCCCGCTCGCTGCCCGTCTCGCGGTGACGCTCCAGCCGCAGAAGCCAACCCAAGAGCCCTACGCCTCTTCTGAAATTTCTTGGCAACGAGATGGATTCCCAAGGAGCTGGGACGATGGCGGCAACTGTTCGCCCTTTGTTTCTGCAGGCAACCGCCCACCGACGCCAACAACGGACGCCATGAGCTACCCGAGCATGGGAATCAAGATTCACGCCAGTGAGGATGCCAGGATCTGTTGTAGTCCGAGTGTGTACATGGATCACTCGCATCGAATCCCAAAAAATGGGACGCATGCATGGCGTCGTTAAGAGATGCAGCCGAACGTCGACAGCGCTGCATTACCACCTCGAGCTCACCGCCAATGCAGACATGCTTGGAATATTGAAAATGCTGGAGGCTGTGTCCGTAAGTTGTAATATTGGAACCATTCTGTTCAAGAATTATCTGAGTAGAGTGAGTAGACTGGGGAGACAGCAATGCAGAGCTGCTCGTCACCTGCTCAGTCTGCATCACAATAGTGGGTGTGATATCGAATGAATGACCTGCAGCCTCACGCCATCTTCCCCAGAGAGTTTGTGAAGCGCGAAGCGCCTCCGCCAAGGGGTGATCAGACGAGATGCGGAAGGAAGAGGACGGGACGGCACCGGGACAGCCTCAGCCGCCTATCCGCCTCGATCAATGGAGTCCCAAACATGGCTGACATTCCGGTCAAGGACAGATGAATACGTATGTTGATGACCGCATGAAGGATCCCCTGTCACAAGCTGTGCGTGCAGTGTGTCGACAGACCCGCAGACAACACACGGTTGTGGTTGTTAGTCGAGGCCAGAGCCTCTGCCAATCCATCTGCCTAATGCACAACCTTGGATGGGATGTGAAAAGTTAATGGATACACGGGTCACAAAGCCTGAAGACTCATGCCAGTTTATGAGATTGAGTTTCAAAATCGGAGAACACTGGGTTCTGTCGTGCTCAATGACTACCTCGAGCACCTTGCGTCCCCCTTGCTTACTGGTATTCTTACAGTTTTACGGCCTTCATGTGTGAGGAAAGAACCGTTGCTCTCAGGGCACTCAAGGGTCCATTCATCGCCTCCCGGCCTCTGTTCTCCTTTGCCGCCTGTCGAACGACCTGCGACTCTCTGTCCTGGCTACCTAAGAATGGCAATGGCCGAAGACCCCTGGCGCATACCCCTGGAAAAGATAAGTCGACTAGGCCGTAAGGAGAAATAGGTACGTACTGAATGGAGTGGGCCCCTGCATGGCCAGACCCCACTGATGCAATCCCCCTGAGCGCTAGATCATGATCCCAGAGGCGCATCTTGGAGAAAACACACCAAAAACTCTTGGGTCGAGATGCGCACGCGCCTTGTCGCTCCCTGCAACTTGGGCCAATTTCCACCATCTTCGCAGTTGTCATCTCAGCCAAGAGCTGGACTGCGAGCCCGGCGTTTGCCTTCTCGCGGTGTGCCACAACTACCCACAACCCACATCCTACCGCCACGGTGATGGCGATGGCGATGGCGACGACGACGACGACGACGACCAGCGGAAAGGCTAGAATGCCCGTTTCGAGGGGGCTCAGGCACAAAGAGACTGGACGACGCTATTCATGGCTAGCGTCCAGGCCTTCTACCAATTTTGTGTTATTTTCTCGCCTCCTCCTCTAGACGTATCATCCCCAGCCCGAAAACGCCAACTCGTCCGTCGACCAGCAGTTTGTTGCCATTCCCATCACATCGTCTCGGTTCGCATCGAGTCCCGTTCACCCCCCCCCCCCCCCCC
>PUHP01000190.1:23774-38849 GCA_006783085.1 Colletotrichum shisoi
CCCTTTCCCCCCCCCCCCCCGCGTCTCCTTCCATCCCTTCCTCTCTACAGAGTACTTGCTCCGTTCCGGCAGCCAGCCATGACAAGACCACGAGGTCAGCTCTTGGCTTCACGCACCCATGTTTCCCACGCCCCATGCTGCTGCGAGTGCAGCTTACACCACTAGACTATCTAGGTACACCACGAATATACTAAAAACTACCCACACAGCCCATCTAGCACTCCCGCCTAGCTTTGCTGGTTTCCCCCCCAAGCTAGAGCTTCATGCGAGAGCGTGGCACTCCGTCTAGTTCCGTTCCTGGCCCTTCTTCCGTCGTGCCTTTTCCCCCTCTCCCACTTACCCCTGGCGCACGAGGGGGTGGGGGAGATCACCTCTTCCTAAGTGGGAAGGGGATTTGGAGTTGGCTGAGGCCCTAGTCGAGTCTATCGTGTACCCGCGCCTCCAGTGCTGCTCTCCATCGACTCGGCCGCCGTTGCGGCGAAATTGCCTGCGCTTGGAGTCGAAATCATATATACCTCCCGTTCTTCCCGACCACATCATGCAATTCCTTCCTCTCCTTACCACTTTACCACTTCTCTACACTCTTTAATACCTTCATCAGTATTGGTTCCGGCTCTTGGCACACAATTTGTCACGATGAGGTCTACACAGTTGTCTTTCGTTTTTGTTTCCACACTATCGCTTGCCAACGCTGCGGCTTACCCCCCCAGCGTCTATAAACGCGCGCCGCCTCCCGCAAACCTCGCCAACGGATATGTTTACCAGGGCTGTTACATGTAAGAAGCGTCTTCCTTCGCCTGACACGAACACATGGGCGCGGGGGACGCAGATGCTGACGGAGAGAAATAGCGATGTCGGCCGCACAATCAACGAAGCCGCCACGGGCAATGCTCAGATGACCAATGAGGCCTGCACCCAGTACTGCTTCAACAAAGGGTTTTCCTACGCCGGCACTGAATGGTACAATGAATGCTACTGCGGCAACACACTGGCCAAGGGCGGTATCCTCGCCAACGAGGCTGACTGCACCACTCCATGCAGCGGAAACGCCGCTCAGCCTTGCGGTGGTCCCAACCGCTTGTCCTTATACCAGACCTCCCTGATCGTCGGCCCCTCAGTCAACCCGGGTGTTGGTGACTGGAGCTCCATTGGATGCTACTCGTAAGTTGAATTTACTCACATGGACTGCCAGCGTCGGTTCGGATCGTTTACATTACCACAGCGAAGGAACAACCGGCCGCACCCTGACCTACGGTGTCGGCAGCATCCCTGGAGGCCAGATGACTGTCGCCAAGTGCACCGCTGCCTGCGCCAACGCCAACTTCATCCTGGCCGGTGTAGAATACTCCGGAGAATGCTGTGAGTAGATAAAACACATAACTAATCCGACCACACGCTTCGCAGCGAGCCGCTGACATCATTTGGTAGACTGCGGTAACAGCTTCGCCAACGGTGGTGCCCCTGCTGTTGATGGCTGCAACATGCTTTGCAACGGCAACGCATCCGAGTACTGTGGCGGTCCCAACCGCTTGAACGTCTACGATTTCAAACATCAGTACTTGCCTCTGACGACTTCCGCTTCTACCCCGGCAGCCACGGGCTCGTCAGCCCCCAACGCCGCCGTCGTGTCTTCCGGCACTGTCGTAGGCTCCGCGTCGTCCGCGGCATCCGCTTCGTCCGCAGCCTCCACTCCTTCCGTCCTGAGCCAGCCAGCGACCGTCGGCACATGGAAGTGGTACGGATGCCAGACCGAGGCCACCGGCACCCGCGCGCTCAACGCGAAGACCTTTGCGTCGGATGACATGACTCTGGAGAAGTGTGCCACTTTCTGTACTGGAAACACCTACTTCGGCGTCGAGTACTCGCGCGAGTGCTGGTGTGGCAACAGTTTCGCCGCTGGCTCCGTCCCTGTCCCTGGTACCCAGTGCTCTATGAAGTGCATGGGAAACCCATTCCAATACTGCGGAGAAGGCAACCGCCTGTCTGTTTACACCATCGGCGATGCCACCCAGCCCTCGTCTGCCGCTCCCACCGGTGCCGCCACGCCCACAGCTGCGGTTCCCGTTGCCTCCAACTTGCCCGCTGGCTGGAAGGATCAGGGCTGCTGGGTTGACAACTTGAACGGCCGCATTCTCCCCAACCAGCTTCAGGACGACCCTGGCATGACCCTCGCCTCCTGCGCCCAGGCCTGCGCTTCCGCGGGTTACACGGTTGCCGGTGCCGAATATCACACGCAGTGCTTCTGTGGCAACGCCATCTACTATGGCGGCGCTCCTGCTTCAGACCCGACAACCTGCAACACTGGGTGTGGGGGCAAGCCTTCCGAGATGTGCGGTGGCCCCAATCGCATGACCATCATGTCCCTGGGCACCCCCCAGACCTTCCAGCCTCCCGTGCCCCAAAAGAGTGGTTTCAACGGCAGCTGGACCTACCAAGGCTGCCTATCGTACGAGAACGCCCAGCGGCCTTTCAAGTGGCAGGTTCTCTTCCCTGGCATCAACACCGCTGGCCTGTGCCTTGACAGGTGCGCCGCATTTGGCTACCCGGCGGCTGGTGTCGAGTACGGCGAGGAGTGCTACTGTGGTGACCCAGCCAACATCGCCACGGCCCCCCAACCGGTGAACTTCGTCGATGAATCCCAGTGCAACATCGTCTGCCCTGGCAACCAGAGCTCCATCTGCGGTGGCGGCGCTCGACTCTCCACGTACTTCTGGACCGGCACCAATCCTCTGTATTCGTGGACATTCGGCACGGATGCTCTCACGGCGGGTTCTTACGAGCTTCTCATCGGCAGTCTCTCGATTCCCCTGATGACCATGGAGACCATCACTGGCAAGGTGACCTTCCTCGAGAAGTTCGGTACTGGCCCGCCCAACTCCACTGGCGCCTACGAACTTGACCTGTCCCTCGTCCCGGACATCAGCAAGGCCTGGAGGGAGATGCACGTCAAGACCGATATCTTCTGCTCCGCCGGCATCACGCTTCCTGACAAGGCGGGCCGTCAACTCACTCTTGGCGGTTGGTCCGGCGATTCTACCTACGGTGTTCGTCTGTACTGGCCCGATGGCAAGCCCGGCACAAACGGCACAAACGATTGGCACGAGGATGTCCAGAACCTCCGCATGCAGGATGGCCGCTGGTACCCCTCGGCCATGATCATGGCCAACGGTTCCATCTTCATCATCGGAGGCGAAGAGGGTGCCAACGGTCAAGCCGTTCCTACCATCGAAGTCATGCCCTTCACCGGCTCCAAGCCCCTGACCATGGACTGGCTCGCACGCACAGACCCCAACAATCTGTACCCCTTCGTTGCCGTACTCCCCAGCGAGGATATCTTCGTCGCTTACTGGAACGAGGCCAGAATCTTGGACAAGGTCACGTTTGACACAAAAACGGTTCTGCCCAATATCCCTGGTTCAGTGAACAACCCCTTGGCAGGCCGTACTTACCCGCTCGAGGGCACTGGCGTTCTGTTGCCCCAGCATGCCCCTTACACTGATCCCCTAGGTGTTCTCATCTGTGGTGGTTCGACCGAGGGCCCCGGTTTTGCCTTGGATAACTGCGTCTCCATTGAACCCGAGGGTGCCAACCCCAAGTGGGTGCTCGAGCGTATGCCTTCGGCCCGCGTCATCTCCTGCATGGCACCTCTCCCCGACGGCACATACCTGATCAACAACGGTGCTCAGCAAGGTGTCGCCGGCTTCGGTCTCGCGACGAACCCCAACAAGAACGCCCTGTTGTACGACCCTGCCAAGCCGATCGGCCAGCGCATCACCGTCATGGCCAACACCACGATCGCTCGCATGTACCACTCCGAGTCCATCACCCTACTCGACGGCCGTGTTCTCGTCACCGGATCCGACCCCGAAGATGGTGTCAACCCTCAGGAGTACCGCGTCGAGGTCTTCAACCCTCCCTACCTGACAAGCAACAAGGAGCGCCCTACCTTCACTCTCGCCAACACCGACTGGGCGCACAACGGGACGTACACCTTCACCCTCGGTCATGCTCCCAAGAACGGCAACATCCAGGTCTCCCTCCTCGGTGCCGTGACCTCGACGCACGGCAACTCGCTGGGCGCCCGAACCATCTTCCCCGCCGTGAGCTGCGGCCCGACGGTGTGCACAGTCACCGCGCCGCCCGGCCCCGGTGTCGCCCCTCCGGGTTGGTACCAGTTCTTCGTCCTCGACGGCGGCATCCCCGCCGTCGGCGTCTACATCCGCATCGGTGGTGACCCCGCCAATCTGGGCGAATGGCCCCAGGTCGCAGGCTTCGATACACCTGGTATCTAGACTTTTGTTTCTCGACGGAAAGGCGCGCCTTCGGCTCTATAGACTAGGTTTTATTTATTAATTTCCACGTTCATACCTATGTCTAGTTTTCACAAGCGATATATTCCTCTTTTTCTTCAAAAACGTTTTTTATCACTTATTCGTATCTATAGACCTAAGGGAACCCCCCTTTCATACTTGCAAAGGGGCATACCACACAGTCGTCATGGGGAATATGATTGGGACATTTCTATCAAGGGTATGGGTACATGACCCGAGACGATGCCGGACTTGGCATTTCTTCTAAGTAGTAGTTCGAGTACAATACATCTACATCATTGAAGCACTTGGCTGCCCGGTGACCCTGACGGAGCATAAGGTCAAACCCCCTGGACTTGTGACGAACGAGGCGAGGCTGCCCTCGGCATGGGCTAGTGGCGGAACCAATGATGCCAAACCCAGCAAGGCCAAACTCGGAAATGTCTTCGGGTCAACTTTGTTTGGGGAGTCAGACTAAGGTACGTTGCAAGGCGGTCCCTCTTAAGGTCGCACAGGTACGCAATATGAAGAAAAACTTAGGGAGTCAGACGGACCCGGCCTTGGTCTAGAACACGGTTCTGTTCCCGGGAAAGCCCAGTCGGATCTACAACGCGGACGCTGATAATCTTACATTCTTCAGCGACGAGGAGGGAATCTCCACCACCCCCTACCGACCCAATACAACGCGCAATCGGGATTCCAAAGTGGTTTCCCCGGGTTCTCTCGGCTCGAGGACCATTCGCCAGACACCGAGTAGGATCTCTAGGCGAGCCAAGCGCTGACTGTGTTGAAGATGACTGTATTCCCCGACTCCACTTCCTCGCCCGCTCCCTACCGGAGACCACGACGGAATGGATGCATAAATAGGGGGCTGATGGGAAGGTATCAATCCGAGCCCGGAGGAGGAGGAAGGAGTGTCCGAGGAAGCATTCGGGTCAATTTCATATCGGAACGTCAAACAAAACGAAATTTCCGCTTCTTGGCCGTGGCTTACTTACCACGCCCGCTCACCATGTCGACAAAGCCCGTTATCTTCTTCGCCGGCGGGGCCTGGCACTCGCCAGAGCACTTCCGGGACATTCGCGACGAGCTACACCGGAGGGGCTACGAGACGGAGGCCGTGGCGTACCCGTCCGTCGGCGCGGAGCCCCCGACCAAGGGCATGCACGACGACGCGGCGGCCGTGCGGACCGTGCTGGAGGAGCTTGCAGGCCGCGGCAGGCGCATCGTGCTCGTCGCGCACTCCTATGGTGGCTTCGTCGGCGCGGAGGCGGCCAGAGGCATGGGGTTCGAGCAGCGGGCCCAGGAGGGCAAGGCCGGCGGGATTGTGGTGTTAGTCCATGCTAGGGTTGACGGACGATGGATTCCCCCCGTGGACGAAAGTCGAGGTACGCAAAGGGATACCCCCCCCCCCCCCCGTCCCCGGTGGCATGAATACAAAGACCCCGAGTGCTGATCACGTTTCTCTCCCAGGACGGCCGCATCCACGTGGTGGCGCCCACGGAAGCCTTCTACGAAGACGTGGCCCCCGAAGCGAGGGAGAGGGCGATCGGGCTCCTGCGGCACCAGACGATGGTGTCGTTTGAGGAGGCGTTGACGTACGAGCCGTGGCGCGACACGGCGTGCATGTACGTCGGCTGCGAGGACGACGGGGCGGTGCCGTTCTTCATGCAGGAGCAGATGCAGCAGCTGCTGGGGCCCACGGCGGTCAAGCTGCGGATGAAGGCCTCGCACTCGCCGTTCCTTTCGCGAATCGCCGAGACGGCGGATTGGATCGAGACGGCGGCGGGGACGGGGCAGGAGGCCGTCGGGGCGTAGATGCTTCGGCCAAGAGCAGTAGGGGGTTCCGGCCGGTGGAGGTACATGTGAAGAGCCACCGGAGAGGTTGGAGCGCGTCGTTCAACGCGAGACGTTTACAGTGTGCGGGCTGCTTCTTTCAACAGCGGACAACGAGGAGGGTTCGGATCATGACCTCCATTGGTTTAAGAAGAGAATCCCATGTCTCCAAAGCCTTTGCCGAGTGCTGATAAAAGGCCAACAGGCCATGCTGTGTGGTGCTGAGAGTATTGAAGCGGTTCATCCGAGGCTGGCCCCACGTCCCTCGGCGGCTGTTGCTCTTGATGATCTGTTAATCGCCCGGGTGACATCTGTTCCACCGGAGAACCTGCCGGTAACAATCACCGGCTTATTCTCAGCGTTGCGTTCCTTGTCGACCCGCTACTGTGACGGCGTCCCTTCGATATGTCCTGCCCACACAGCATTCAAGATGATATTGGGAATGCATTGATTCCGCGGGCCGTTCGAAGACATTGACCTGAACGCAGCAAACCATAGGTCTGACCTCTCTCTGTCTCATCATGCAAGCCTCTGAACGAGACATGCGAGACGTTGGGCAGAGCAATCTTAATCATCGTGGTGTGTCTTGCGTTGGCCAACGTTTGAATGCGGCCGTCTCTGGCACGTTCAGTGCTTCCTTCCTTGGAAACCGAGGCAATTAGTAAATGGTCCGTCTGCAGCACGGCTCGCCGTGGACATGAATCACTCGGACCATGTTCTTCTCGGGATTGCCGGTACCACGTCGACAACCACTGGTCCAACCTCCAGCGAGAGGTTGAGCTGCCTCTGCCCGTCGGGACCGAGACAACTCAAAGCGACTCACGGCGCTGCGTTGCGGCTTGGGCCAGTAGAGAATCCGTGATGTTCTCCCGAAGTTGCACAGGAGGGGGAACGAGTTCAAGCTCTGCTGCGCTAAGGTAACATTGCTGGGGTACCTTACAGGAAACACTCCACCCCCCACTATTTGGCTTCCAAGGCAGCACCCAACACAGAGCCTGCTGCTGCCTTTGACGTAGCCATCCAAGCAGCGAGAACAGCCGGGGATGCCGTGTAAACAAAAAACCCTACTTGAGAAAACGATCCCAACGAGGCATACAAGCGTAATCTCGGAGCCTGCCTACCACCCATATTTTCACAACACGAGGACTCATTTTCAAGGCGATCCCCCAAGAGAGAAACCATCTGACTATCACACACACACACACACACTCCGAATAGACCGTCCCGAATCTTCATCAAAAGCCAAACCCCCCCTCCCATAAAAAAGAAAAATCGATACAGCACCGCAACTCACCATGGCACCCCCTTCCCAGCTCACCGTCGCGACGCTCGCCGTCACCCGGCTCCTCAAGGAGGAGATCTCCTATGAGAAGGAGCTCATCCAGCAAAAGGCCAAGGTCGCCACGCTCGAGGCCGAGATCCGCGAGGGCAAGCCCGACGAGGACGGGAACCGGGAGTACATGCTCAGACAGCTGGTAGGATTTTCCCCAAGAACCCTCGCGAGCCCACACACACCCCTCACTCCCCATCGTCTCAGTGCACTAACAAGCCGCGCTGCCAGAAACTCGCCGTGGAGGAGACGCAAAAGATGTTCCCCGCCCTGAGGACCCGCGTCGAGGACTCGGCCGCCAAGCTGGAGGAGCAGATCGCCCTCGCCGAGAGTGGCGGCGCGTCGCCCAACGAGGTCGAGACGGCTAAGCTGGCGCTCGCCAAGGGCAAGGAGGAGAAGACGTACGTGACCGACACCACCTCGGCTTGATGAACCCCCCCCCCCCGGTGGGGGCTGGGGTCTTTTTGCGTCGCGCCGTGTTTCCGACCAAGAGAAACGGAAACCAGGTCTAGGGATTGTGTTGTGTTCAGTGGCAGGCGAGCGTCATGAGCAAGTTTTCGACGGCCTGCTTTTTTTCCTCTCTTCTTCTTTTGTATTCTTTTTTTTTTAAATGGGTATCTCAGTTGAGCTATGTATGAGCCTCTCCCAACCGCCGCGCTTCCAAAGTCTAGTTGTCAACTTCCATGCTGTCCGGCGCATCCACCGTGATTTGGGGCGTGTCGCCTCCCGAAGTGATCTGAGTGTCCTGCTGGTCGTCCATCTCGACATCCTCTCCCTCTTCAATCTCGCCGTCGTCCTGTTGGGGATGGGGCGTGCCGCTCTGGCTAGGGACGGCGCTGCCGGACCGCGAGAAGCTGCCTGGGCCACCTGATCGCGGCTTGAGGCCGTCTGCCTGGTCCTCCGAGTTGCCATCTTGCGCCGAGGTCGGTCTCGGGACAGCGCCGCTGTCCGGGTGCGGCGTGACGTTGCCGCTCGAGACGTGTCGGGGCGTTTGCCCGCCTCGCGAGGCCTCGCCGTCCTCCTCGCCACCCTCATTCATGCCCTCGCGTCTCTCGACCTCCTCCTTCTCGTCGCGGATCTGTCTGCGCAACAGCATGCCCTCGTCCATGATCTTGCTGAACTGGTCGCGGCGCTCGCGCCAGGTGATGGCGTACGTCTCGCTCTCCTTCTCCAGGTCGCGGATCTCCTCCTCGAGCTTCGCGAGGTTCGTCTCCTGCTCGCCGCGCGGCCGCAGGCCCTTAGCCATAAGCGCGTTGGCGAGCTTGTCGTACTCCTTACGTTGGGCAAGCGTGGCCTTGGCGCCCTCTAGCTGCTCGCGCAGTCGCGTGTTGTTGTCGCGCACGTTCTGACATTCCTCGAGGATGCGTTGCTGGTCAGCCTTGTACCGCTCGCGCTCGCGGACGTTGGCGTCGAGGAGGAATTGCAGGCGGGCGATGCTGCTGTCGAAGGCGGCGAAGTCGAGGGTAAGGTCGTCTTTGATCTGGTCGATCTCTTGGAGGGTCTTGGTGGCGGCCTCCTGTTTCGTCTCTTCGCCGGCCTCCTTCTCGCCATTTGCGCCCTCGGGTGGCGGTGTTGGTTGTTGTTTCAATCGGGCGTTTGCGATTGTTGTGACAGACACGAGTCTCTTGGTGATTCGCTTGAAGGGCTTCTCCTCAATGTTGACCAGGCGCGTCTTGTGCAGCTCCTGCTCCTCCTTGTCGTCTAGAAGATCCCACGACGCCATCTTCTTGTGTTGGTTTGCCTTTACAGCACGTCGGCAGTACAGGCAGGTAGTTGCAGTGGCTGTCAAAAGTCAAGTCTGGTCTCCAGCTGCTAGGTGAAGGCTAGGTTTGACAAAGAAAACTTGCTGGGCTGTCTGATTGTCAAGACTCCCTGAACAGTGCGATTTTGGTAAGAAAAGCGGTACTTAGAAGAGGATGGAAATGGCTTTGATTAGGTCTGCAATCCTCCAAAGGTAGGTAATGCAGGTGGACTGAGCTCCTTCCTCAGCCTTGCAGCAGTTGCCGGCCGCTGTTGGGATTGGTTAGTGGATCTTTAGCGTTAGTATAAGTGGGTCATACTGCTAACAATAACGCATAATACCCTACAGTCGCAACAACAACACCTTTTCTTTGCGCAACAAGACACCTTCATACAAAAACCACAGCGCGACACTCCATACCAAGGAAATGCCTTCTCAGGAAGAACAGGAGCTGTTGGCCAGGATCGGCCAACTTGCAGGTACAGTTCTGACATGCACAAAAAACCAGCAAAAACCGCGCGATCTCTAATTCGGTGGCAAACAGGCAAGATCAATCTCCATAAGGCCCAGCAAGCCGGTGTGCAATCAGTACCTAGCAATCAAGCTGCCTACGGACGGAGTATGTCTCTAACTTCTCTAACTCTTATTTATACGCTTCAGTGCTTACATGTTAACATGTATAGACACTATTCACCGACATGGCGGCTTCCCCCACAAGCACCGCGTCGAGCCTTACCCCTCTACTCGAGGTCCCTCGGGGTTTCGTCATCGATCCCTGGTGCTGAACAACGGTGGAACGCAAACACCGCCATCCGAGTCGTCTACTCCCGAGGCCCCTGGTGCGGCTGGTTCCTCGGGCGCCTGGATTTCCAAGAACACCCGCGGCCAAAGATCGCTCATCAACTCGGCCGTCTACGAGAAGAACAACGAGGCGCATGCCAAGGCTATCGAGGCATCGCGACAGCAGAAGATTCGCCGGCAGGATGCGCGCGAGCAGTCGCAGCTTGCCAATCACTTCCACCGTTACGGCGCCCACGCAAGCGCGCCGTCTACCCCTACTAATCCCACCACAGCGACAGGCAATCACGAGGTTGAGATCCAAGGAATCCGCTTCCGCGTCGCCCACAGCGGCAGCAAGCTCATCAAGGTGTCGGGTACGTCGCCAAGACTCCCTTGCGCGGCAGGTCACACTCACCACCCCGCAGGAGATCTCCATCCCGTCAGTGCGACGCCCAAGGTCGCCTTCGTCGGAGGCGTCCAGTTCCACCGAAGCAAGACGGGCAATCTGTACCGAGCCGGTGTGCTGGAAGCTCAACGGTATGATACCTTTCCCCTCCTATTGACAGCCGCTAATCTCAAGTCACCCCACTCAGCCAAACGAGCGTCAAGAAGCTCGATGTGCCTTGCAGCATGTTTTCGCTGACCGGTATTTTATTCACAATCTCATCTGACCACCCACGCATCATCATCAGCTCAACTAGACCTGACAGCTTCTTGCTCAAGTGGGTATAACATAGTATAGGACAAACAAACTAACCACGATGATTTTTACTCTAGGTTCATGCGCCAAGGGACCGGCGTGTCGATACATGCACGATGCCTCGAGGGTCGCCGTCTGCCGGGAGCTGCTGCATAAGGGGAACTGCGCCAATGGGGAGTCTTGTGATCTTTCCCATGACTTGACGCCCCAACGCACCCCGACATGTGTTCACTTCATCAAGGGCAACTGTGCGAACCCTAACTGCCCCTATGCTCACTCTAGTGTGTCCCCAGGTGCCCTGGTCTGCCGTTTGTTCGGAATGTACGGCTACTGCGACAATGGAGACAAGTGCGAGGAGCGGCACGTGTTCGAATGCCCCGACTTCAGCAACACGGGCAAGTGTAAAAGAAAGGGCTGCAAACTCCTTCACCGCGAGAGGGCAAGCGTCCTTCGGAAGCGCACGGACTCGGACGAAATGGAGGACCTGTCGAGCGATGCCGAGTCGGCAGACAGCGACGACGTGGACTCGGACGAGGTCGAGGAGTTTATCACCGACGGCGCGGGTGATGATACTGACTTCAAGGCCCAGAAGGACTTTATCTCTTTCTGATCGTGATCTCATGCCGCCTTTCCGGAGAAGGCCATCTAGGTCTCTCTTTACTGACATGTTTGCTATCCACTCCAAGAGAGGGTCCAGTCAAAGCAAGAGAGCTCCCGAGTCTCCTTTGTCGCGGGCGTATTTTCAGGTTATGGAACGACTAGAACAATAACAACAACAAACGATACCCTCGGAGAAGAAGAGGAAGAGGAAGATGATGATGAACAAAGGACCAGAGCATTGATAACAAGCAGGAAGATGAAGATGACGAAGCAAAAGCAGACACAGAAAGGATAGAGCCAAAAAAAAAAAAACATTAAAAAATCGTAACAAAAACCCAATGTCTACACAGATTGTGCAGTGTGACAATGTACTGAATTAATAGGCCGATAAAACAGCAAAGAGATGTGTGCTGATCAGTCCGTAATTATGTGACGAGATTGGGAAGCCTGGGAAAGCCTCCGTTCAGATATGAATTAAAAAAAACAACCAAAAGGGTTGCAGCCACGGTGACAACTGGGAAATAAGCAAGTTTATTGACCTTGGCTAAGCATCATTTCCGCGAGCGGGCCGACCCCAAGAGCTCCCGGCTGTGTCTCAACTCTCAATTAAATCAACTCCAATTTCCATTGGAGATTTTATAATTATTTTACCCCGCCATCCTTCCATCCATAGGAAGTCTTGGCTGTAAACTCTGACTGCTCGCCCCTCCACTAATCCGCCCCCCCCCCCCTGTGGACTCCTGAAATTTGAGCTGCCCATTCGATGACATTTTGTATCTTGCTAACGCTGACGCACGCACAAAGCATCTCAAAAAGACCCCTCTGCGACCCCAATCTCATCCATCGGTGGAGGGGGCAGCGCCACACACGTCGCCGTTGGTGGTGACTGAGAGCCCTTTGTCCTCGGGCTAGACGCGTACGAGTTCGAAGGCGCTAATGGAGACCCCGTCACCTGGTGACCATCGTCGTGGATTTGCTCCTCCGAGACTATGCCTTGTTGGAGGGAATCGGGTCCAAGATCCAAGGTCCAAGAGCACTGCCGTGTGCTGAGCCCCTTGTCCAGGTCGACCGACTGCATCCTGCAAGAACATGTTCGTACCTTACTTTCCGAAGCTGAGAACAGCACCACCATTACCACCACCATCGCCACATGTGACGAAGCTGCGCCAACATAAGCAAATAGCTCGCTCTCCTTGATGACTTGACAGCCATTCATCCTTCTGTTGCTGACAGATATACCTTTTTTTTTTCTTTCACTTATTTTCTTCCTCAAATTCGTTTTTGCTGTCTGTGTCCTTCCGTCTGCGCTCCTTTGCTCCAATTTTCAATTCGAGTCTATTTGGGACAGCACTAACCGTTAGACGTCATCATCATCATGGGCCTACGCGACATCCTCAAGAAAAAGGACCACCTCGACAACGGTAACGCCAGCAGCCAGGATGCCGTTGACAGGCTGGCCGCCCCCGAGTTCAAGTTCATCCGATCCGACACAAACACCCAGGAGGTCATCCACCCGCCGTCGTACCCCGTGGAGGAGAGCAAGGAGCAGTTCCTGAACCCCAACGAAACCGCCGCCGGCACCGCCCCGAAGCCCCGGCGCAGCCTCGATTTCTTCTTCGGCAGCCGGTCGCGCAGCGTGTCCGCCTCCTCGCAGGCGAGTTCGGCCTCCCACAGAAAAGACGGCAGGCGTTTGTCGGAACGGCTGCACCTCAGCCGCTCGCCCGCCTCGTCCGACAACGTCCCGCAGAACCTGCCCGACATCATAACCACCGCCGAGGGCGAGCAGGACGAGCTGGAATGGGAGAAGCGCGCCACCATCCTGGCCTCGGCGAACAAGAGCAGGCCCGCGACGCCGTCGCACGACAACCTTCAAGGGTCCGAGACGAGGGGGCGGTCGCCGAGCGCCGCCGTGTCGTCTCCGGCAATAGACGAGGATATTCAGGAGGCCATCCGACTGCACGAGGCGGAGGACTACGTCAACTCGACGGCCATGTTCGCTCGCTTGGCCGACCCGAAAGGGGCGAACAACACGCTCAGCCAGTTTCTATACGGTCTTGCTCTGAGGTGAGTGCTTGCACGGCCCCGGCTCGACGAATGACGGCATAGCGTCGGAGACTTTGGACGCGGTGCGGCGGCTGCCACGGTGACTGGGTGGGATGGGGTGCTCAGAGAATAGTGACGCGCAATGCTGATCAGAGGCTGTTGACAGGCACGGCTGGGGCTGCGAGCCCGATCCAGAAGGGGCAATCAAATTCCTCTCGGCAGCGGCATCGAATGCGGCGACCGTCGAGCAGATGGCGTTGAAGGCCGGGCTAAAGAAGGGTGGAGCGGCCAAGGGCGAGCTCGTTCTGGCCATCTTCGAGCTGGCCAACTCCTTCAGACACGGCTGGGGCACGGCGAAGGACCCGATCGCGGCCAAACAGGTGAGTTGCCCTGCTCTGGAAGAATCGCAGTCATGTCTGAACTGCTAAACTGACGCCCCGTGACAGTACTATGAGACTGCGGCGAACCTCGGAGATACGGGTGAGCACTCCCCCCCCCGGAATGATGCGTTCCTGGGCGTCGAGGCCCGATGTAGATGTTTGGGGGTTGCGCTAACCAGCCTCGCTCTTTTCAGACGCCATGAATGAAATTGCCTGGTGCTATCTTGAGGGCTTCGGATGCAAGAAAGACAAGGTACGTTTCATCGCATATCACCTGTTGCTTCCAGATGCCGCGTATGCCGGGGGCCAGTAAACCATGAACCAGAACTTTGGCTCCCGAGGGATATCAGCATGAGCCTCAGCGGCCCCGCATCCTGTGTGGCTTGCACCGGCGAGTGCATATGTCATGGGATGAGCGCATGCATCTATTCGAAGGCCCGTTTAGGCCGTCAGCAGAGGCTGTCTTGTCCGTCAGGTTGGGGTTGGGCATCAACGGCTGCACTCAGCACCCGCACAAGGCGCATGCTCCGTTTCCATCACATGAGGCTGACAAGATGTCCAGTTCGCAGCAGCCCGCTACTATAGGTTGGCCGAGAAGAATGGCAACAAAACACTAGGCAACTCCTGGTAAGTCGAGCCTGTTTCCTCTTTCTTCCCACTGGTCTGGTTGGGGATTCCCCAGAGTCGGACCCGACATATGCATTATAAACAGGGGAGAGCTGCATTTCCTGTCTCAGATGTCTCTTGCGCTGTGGCACTGATAGGCTCCCGAGGCCTCCCGTCCCCTCATTCGGCAGCTCGCCCTATCTTCGTCCTCTTGGGTGACAGCCGGCCTCCTGTGCTGCACGCTTATCTGCACAGCGCCACATCCATCAAGTGCAAACATGGGCGCTGCGTCGAGAGCGGCCCTCGCATCGCGATTCCCCTTCTCTGCCCCTCGTTTGCTTCTTGCGCCTGACACCATCCTCTGCAACCTGGCACCATCATGATCTAATCAGCACCTCCCAATCCGTGACACTCAGAACGGCTGACGGTGGCAACCCGACAGGATCTGGAAGGAGAAGTACGACCCGGATGCAGGCAACGGCAAGAAGTAGTCAGCAACAATAAAAAAACAGGGAGGTGGACGTAGTACAGATAGGGAAGGTTTACTGTGTGCGTGTGCGCGTAAGACGGCCGAACCATTTCTCGGTGACACGGCGTCGCATACTCGAAACGGGTGCGTGCGGACGGCAGCCGGCGTGCAGCCTCATCCGATGGCGATACCCTTTTCTCCCTGCCGTCGTATCACTGACGTGCGATGATTGTCACGCGGCGACGGCGGACGCCCCCCGCCCCTGAACCGTGCCGCGAGG